>CM062839.1:1268910-1493736 GCA_031772345.1 Himalopsyche anomala
AAACATGCGAGTTGCATTTCTAAACGACCATCTGCCGCAGATTTCTCCAAGCATTTGCTGACTATCTGTAACGGCCGTGTTCCTGTCGACGAATCGAATGGATTGATTTCGTTTTTGCCGAATTTTTGCAATTTCGTCTCATCGAAGGACAATCAACAAAGTGTTCCTGAATATCATTGCTAATCACAAACATCATAATTGGTTGAGTGAACGAGCAATTCTTGCAGCAAATAACAAAGATGTGGATCATTTCAACTTCACAATTCAAAATCAAATCGTTGGTCCACTGCATTCCTTTAAATCTATCGACTGTGCCACGTGAATAACATCATTTCAATGTAATTAAAATACTTTTCATTTTGAATTTTGCACATTTATTGAATTTAATTCATTTTAACTATTCATTTAAACTAAATTTAATTCAGCCAACACAACATTTATTGATTCTGAGGCGGTACGAAGTTCGTCGGGCCAGCTAGTATATACATAAAAACAAAAAAATACATTACGAGACATTTTAAAGTCGAAAGGATTTTTTTTTTAATTATTAACCAACCCTCTTTGAAGATTTAAATCCTTGCCAGTTTTCAGTTAGTTGTTTAACTATTCGTGATCAATCCGTTGCGTTCTTTTCGCATTCAATAATTATAATTTTAATATCTCTTCCGTTTTCTTCCCGAAAAAACGCCAGAGAAAATTATATAATAGCAAATAAATTGTCAAGGTATCTTGTTTTTCAAATACATACTTTTATATAAAAAAGAAATTGAAATATAAATACATAATAAACCCTATTTGAAAAACAAATCATCAAAACATAAATCGGCACCAGGTATATGTTTCAGTATACTTTAAGTTTCTTTTTCAGTGAAGGGAATTCGGTTATAAATTTGACGTAAGGTATAATTTATGTGAAAATGTATCTTTACAACCCTGACCAGTGGAAAACTGAAAGGCTCCAAAATGCATCCAATAAAATACAGGCTTTGTGGTCCGCACAAATAAACAGCCTTAGAGCATGCCGGACGAATAACAATGCCTACTAAAAATTTTACAAAAGGCGCGGGCGGGCGTTTTGGCATGGAAAAATATATATTGCCTACAATCAGAGGGGTAGACTTTGGGTCCAGACCGTATAAACCAGTTATTGGTTATTTTTTGTTTTGAAATTCGACAATATTTTTTTGATCGGTTAAATGCATACAATTACAATAATTCAATTTTAATAACTTGTTATTTATTTAATAAAATAATTAACTGAAAATTTATATTATTTATCTGTATTGTTCAAATAATAGATTATGTGAGGGGTCTTTTAATCGACAAAAATCACTAATTTTGAACCTTTAAAATGTTGTACACTCCCACATGTGTTGTCACTAACGACCCGAGTCTTAGCTTTCGGTATCCTTAGGCGTTCAAGTGCACGGATGAACTTAAACTGACGCTCGGTAAATGAGTGTATCGTGTACTATGCATATGTAAAAAATAAATTTACATTTTTCTAAAAAGTTAACAAGCTTTTGATAGCGGTATAGATTTTTTTACTATTGGTTTAATTTTAATGACGTTCAATTTGTTGGCGAAGTAACCAAATAAACACTTTTCAATATCATTTTGTATTTTATGTCATGCCTTATTAACCAATCTTATATATTTTGTATTCCATGTTCGCTCGCAATGTAGATCATATGGCCTCCTAACAAAGGTATATCAACATAAGTTTTTCAATGAGAACTGATTGTTACTCAGTTACTCAACCTCCCTTATCGAAAATAGTAAGGCTAGGACACAACTACCCTAGCCTTATCCTAGTCCTAGCTCTCACTACGCTCCGTTTATTCAAAGATAAAAATAATGGAATAGAAATTTTAGACAACACAAACACCATCCCATCGAATGGGAATCGATAAATTCTGATCGTATAGGTGCTCATTCGCCACGGACCCGACAGTTTTTTTTATTTACTTTTATCAAATGTATTACTATAACATATGAATATGATAGTTTAATATACTAAAGAGTTTGATTAGCACGGCACTGAAGTCAGCGTTTTAGACAAAGACGAGAGTTTTGGAACATGGGGCATTTGTTTATTCTCCATTCGCGACAAAAATGTGTTTGAAATAATAAATCGAATAAAAAAATGAAAACAAAAGAATCGATTTTATGTGAATAATAAGAAGTAACCTTTCTACAGTTACTGTAAAAAAGTCTTTTAAGGCTGTTTTTGTCAGGTTATTTTTTGAACAAAGAAACTTTTATAACTTAATAATTGGGGCTGTAAGAGAAATTTTCATATCTTTCTCTTACTGTCTCCCTAGATAAAAAATAGTTTTTGTTTAAGAATATTTAAGCAATGTTAATAAATATAATGATATTTTCCTTTTTTAAATAGGTCTATTTATTTTTACTCTCTATTTATTTCTGACACTAATTATGAAGCTTATAGCAAACGTTAAAACATGTTTCTTTTCTTTGACAGAGTTTTTTTCAGAAGCGGATTTTGTATTAAGTAGAAAATATACAAAAAAGAAAACGTAATGTAATTCTAAAATATTTACTTCTTTCTCTCATTTACCTTACGTATGTTTTTTTGTTCATTGAAATTGTTTTATTGCTGCTATTTATTATATTGTATAATGGTTTTGTAAGATTATAAATTACAACATTATACATGAGTTATACTTAAAGATAAAAAAAATAATGAATATTAAAATAAGTTGAACGACTTATACATATATGCGATCTTTTTTATACGTTTGTTTACTCTCACACTTTTTCCAGCGACAGCCAAATTGACAGCTGACAGTTGATGTAAGGGCCGGGATCCCGTTCAATTCTATGATCCCGAAATCCCGGGATTGTGACAGTATCAATTCGGTATTGAGAAAATTAAACGAAGGCTAAAAAAAGAAGAGTTAATTTTTTTGTTTATTTTGAGAAATCTGCAAGTTCCTGGGTTTTTGAAATTGACGACAAATTATGTAAAAAAGCCCAGAATTTCAAAATTGCCGAGCAAAAATTTCTCAATCCTGAATCCCAATTATACACGATTTTATGTTGAATCTTCAATTGCGGGATTCCGTGATTGGAATTTTTTTTAATCTTGGGAGCACAATAAGGGTCCAGAATTGGATTCCTTAACTGCTGAGCTTGATTTTCTTATTCACCATGAGTAGAATAACGTCAGTGCAATTAAAAAAAAAAAAAAATTAAAATTGATGCTGGTCAGAACGTAACAGTCAATGCATAATGCAATAGATCCACCATTACCGACATTTTTGTTCCACAATTGAATAAAACGTGAAAGAGCTGTGCTTTCAACAAAACAGCGCGCGCCATGAATCGACTGTTGCTGGAAAAAGTGTAAAAATTCGAAAAATAGCCTTTATAGTAAAAAGTATTTTTTAATGTTTTTTAATATTGTAATTAATAAAAATAGTACTTTTCATAAGAAGCTAGTTTTCTTTAAATCTCGGATTGATATTCACTTAACTGACCTCACGTATTAAACTAATAAATTTATCATAAATTCATTATATAAAACATATTTTACCAATTGACCAAGCTTAAGCTTGTTGGGTCCTATCCCTATGGCACAGCGATTAGCGTTATCGGCTTCCGTGACAAACCTCACGAGTTTGAGTCTTAGTAAGAACAGCATTTTTATTATCGATTTATCGATTTCTGTTCGAAAGCATGGGTGTTTGTAATCCCTCTCACTATATCCGATTATTCAATATTTTGGTTGTAGCGAGAGCAATTAATTAACCACTAGTCCTGTCCTAGACTCATCCTTCTATCCCTACTACTCTTATTCAAAAAGAGAGGTTAAGCGACTGAGTAACGAACAGTTAACACAGAGAAACTTCTTTCGAGATACCTCTATTAGAAGGCTATATTCTCCACATTTAATCGGACATGAAAAATAAAAGCCTTAATAATTTAATTAAATCAGTTGTTTTCATAAAAAAGTCTTTCAATTTTGATTCCGAGCTAACAGTTTTATATATTTAAATAAAAAGAAGTTTTGAATAAGTAGATCAAGCTTACAAAATATGGCGAGCATTGCTTGGAAAATATAACCGTGTCGCAATGCAGTGCTATGAAATGACGATTACTTAAATTATATTCCAGCATATGTATTCATTTGCAATTTGTAGTCTAAGAGATATGAATTATTAATTATTGAAATACATCTGCTTTATTATAACTACCCTTACCCAAAAAGAGACAGTCGGGGGACTGTAGAGATATGACGGTAGGCACTTGGCCCAATGTCCTCCATCCTCGACCGCTCGTTTTGAAGCAACACCAGACATGTTTAATGACAAATTACCCTTCAAGATAACGCTTCAAAAGCTTCTGCTCTTTCCATTACCCCGCGCGTAACTCTATCCCCTGCCTCCTCACTGGGGGACTACCCGTTTTTGTGATTTATTTTTTCCACAATGGGGTAAAACTTGCCTCGACTAAAAATGATTTGTTTCAAAATGGGAATCCCAGGCGCTTTTTGTTAGGCTCGAAACGTTTGCGGAGTACTGAATGAATTTTGAATTGTGTTATAATACTTCCTATTATACTGCCAGCAAAAACATATTTTTTTCTTCAAATTAGTTAATTTATTGCTCATACATTAACATTACGTAACAATTTGTCGCCTGCTGTGGCCCAGTTGGTTAGAGCTTGCTGTACCGATCACGCAGGTCTGGGTTCGATTCCCGTTCAGATCACAGTGAATTTGAGAACTATTCAATTCAAAGATGTGATCGAAGACTACTGGGTGTTTGTGATGTCAATTCCCATCGTTTCCTCTTCTCCCATCCTTCTGATCTTTTAATGACTGGGTGTAGCTAAAGCGATTAGCCAAACACTAGTCCTGTTCTAGCCTTATCCTACTGTCTACTCCTATCCTACCTACTACTCACTTAAAAAAATGAGATTGAGCGACTGAGATAGTATAGATATGAGAGACGAAAAACTTCTGTTGAGATTCCTCCATTAGGAAGCCATATGCTCCACATTGGGAGCGGACATGGATAAAAAAAAATTAGCCTATGAGTTCCAAGAGTATTTTTGTTTACTTACCAATATAAAATTTATCAAGCATCTCAGCGAATGTTGCTTTATAAGAACCTGCTGTCAGTCAATCAACTTTCCATTTACCATTCAATTTACTTCAATGAAGTAAATTCCGTATGATTGATTACGTGTATTTCATTTTCATATATTTTCTTTTTGAGCCGGCTGCGTGGTCGAGTGGTCAACGTCGTTGATTTTGACTAAGAAGGTCATAGATTCGAATCCCAGTACAGACAGTTTTAATAAATTATTTTTTCAGTCGATTTATGAATATGTGTTTGTGATGTCTTGAATACCCTCCTACCACCCATCATATCTTAAAAACGATGCGTAGCAAGAGCGATTAGTTAACCACTAGTTCTGCCCTAACTCTATCTTTATATCTCTACTCTCTTTGAAAAAAAGAGAGGCTTTGAAGCTCAATAACGACCAGTTTTTGGATAAGCAATTTGGTAGAGATAAACTCTATGAGAGTCCATATGCTCTACATTGTGAGTGGAAACTGTAAAAAAATGTTTTACCAATTGTTTTAATGCTCTGTGCACTTTTTTTTAAATGTACATTTTTTTGGTTTATTTGTAATCATCTGATAATTCTAGCGACGAGCGAAACCGATCCTGATCTAAAAAAAATATTCTCACAGGTTCGAGTCCCAGTACGAACACCATTTTTTCGATCGATTTATCGATTTCTGTTCGAAGACATGTTTGTTTGTGATGTTTAAAAATTCTCTCCCATTCGTTTCCGATCATTGAATAACTGGGCGTAGCGAGAGCGATTAGTTAATCACTAGTCCTGTCTTAGCCTTGTTTTTCTATTCCTACTACTCTCTTTGGAAAAGAGAAATTGAACGACTGAGTAACTAAGAATTCTCGTAGAAAAACTTCTGTTGAGATACATCCATTAGAAGAAAAACTACCAATTTTTTTTTATGCTTCGTACATTAGTCTTACTTTTTACTTTAAAATGAAGATGTTTTTGTTTATTTTTTGTCATTTGATAATTCTAGTGACGTGCAAAACCGATCCTAATTTTCTACAAAGAATTTACAGTCAACACGATCTTAATTAAGAAATTAGAAATGACAATAATGTATATTATTGTAGAATTTTCTTGATTAAAGCAAATATTTATTGTTTAAAAATTCAAAGTACAGTACATGACATTACAGCTGACGCCAATTAGCCATGAGACAAAAAAATATATATATATATATATATATATATATATATATATATATATATATATATATATATATATATAATATATATTTGTGTTCTACCAATTTGATGCTAGTTGGAGGAAAATAATATTTGTTGTTACTTTTAAAATTCGTCACTTTGTCGCAGGAAAAGTTTAAAGAGTAACGATTCAGCCACAGCGATTGTCCGAATAAAATTTCGACATATAACGTTTATTTTACAACTCGGAAAGTCGTAAAACATTATTACCATAATTAGCCCTTGAAAGGGTATTTTACGCGCAAAGTTTATCTTATGGGCAATATTAACGTTATTGAAATTTTACTGGCAATGATGCACACTATCCGTCCGATGTGATTTCAGTGTTTTAGTGCCGGGAAGTGAAATTAATCATAACGATCATCATGAAGATGCGTCACATTGTGGGATGTAGGAAGCTGGACGTTAGTAATGATTCGGTAGTCGTAAACATCCCTTCCGAAGAGGGTTGTTGTCACGTCTCCTGTCAACTACAAATTGACGAGAACATCCCAATGTATCTACGGTTGAGATTCCCATAGATTCTAACATTTTATTATCTGTAAAGAAAAGTAAAAAAAAAAATTATTTAAAAATAGTGTCAAATATGTTAATAATACGTTAATCAATATCACGCTACTTTTACCAAATATTGACTGTAAGAAGGAAAAATGAAGAAAATTACAGTTTTTTCAAAGCAGCTTTTTTTCGTTTATCACAATGTATACAATTTTATACACGTTCTATCAAAAGGATGTATGCTGCAAATGCGGAATTTGTATCTAAGTTTAACTTTTAAGTTTGAAAAAGGTTGGACCAGTTAAAATTGCAAACATGAATAAGACTTTAAAAAGGTTATTTTTAAATAATTTATAAAATTAATATTAGATTACGTCAATTAAATACCAGTTTACAAGTATTCGTGTACTTACAAGTTTGTGTATATTTCATAAACTGTTTATGACCCAAAATCATCATAACACGTGTTTTGTGCCTCCTGTAAAATTTGGTATGTGGTATTTGGTTACGTCCTTTTTTCTTTTTACAGTCGATATATAGGATAAAAAACGAAGTAACCACATTTTTCAAAATCGAGAAAAAAACATTACATACGATCAATTCTCTCGCGCAACAAAACTCAATATTAGCATACAAAAAAATGTTTCAAATCTTAAAGCGATATATCGAAGGATCAAAATATTTTAAATACGGCTGGGAAAGTAATCTCAGTAGTCAAGTCACTCACTCTAGGTCTTGTTTTAATGATCAGAGACAGATTCATAAGCAATTTTGTTTTTTAAGCCAATGTATGCGCAGTAGATTAAATGATAGTTTCTAAGATGTCAATGAAAATTCGGTAAATTTCATTTACAAAATAAACGATAAAAATGATTTCTCACAAAAAGAATCCAGCTGAAAAAGTAAAAAGTTGTTAAGGGAATATTAAGATTCTTTTCGTATAGTTTAGTTTTCATAAATTACTTTTTAAGTATAAGTAAATAGTTTTAATATGTTCTACATATACGAAAACTTTTTATAAATTTTGAGTGCTTACATTAAAAAAAAAATATCATACAAGAATAGATAACTTTATTATTCCAAAGCTGTCTATATTTAAGTTACGTAACAATTCGTCTTTTGATTATTGTAAAGTCCTTAGACCTTGAGCTTGTAACAAATAGCGCCAGGATTTAGCTAAACGTAAGACACAATTCTTGAAGGTCGTACGTGACGAAAGGATTTAATCAATCGACGATAACAAATTTATTTTTAGCACTTCAAGCAAGTAAGTAAAATAACATTTGATAATTATAGAATTTCTGAATAAACCTTGCTACTCACTTTTATGGTGTTCACTTTCAATAATTGGTGGAAAGGCATTATAATAATAAAAACACAATATTTCCTTGTACTTTACTATCCTACGAACTTATTGAGTGATACCGGTCCGCGGAATGTAAAAAGGTTGAAGAACACTGATCTAGATAACTTTCTATCATCCCCTCCTTGCCTCCCATTTTTATTTGATTTTTATTATAATACATCAGAATAGTAAAATTAAAATAATTCGTAATAAGGCAAACATTTGTTAAAGTAGTCTGTCTGAGGATGCCTCAGAAAGAAGCGAAACACGTGTCACAGTTTGTAGCACAATGCGTGGTATAAGCACACACTTATCTAATTTATTTCATATTTTATATTAAAATAAACCTCCACAAAGTTACCGCCGAATCCATCTAAAGTATCAATTCAAAGATATTTTGAGTTTTACGATTGCCAATGATATCAGCGCAAAACTGTTTTTATGGAATTTAGTAAAAAATTTACTTGTTATCTTAAATACCGAAATTTAGGGATTAGAACTAACACAATATTAAATTAATAATATGACTGTTAATAATATTTTTTTGTAAGTTCAACAAAGATGTAGTCTAAAAAATATAATTCTAATATTAACTAATAAACGATTGCACAAAATCTATATATTAATACTCGATAATGTCCGTCCGTCTGAATGATTGTCCGCGATTTTCCCTCCCCCTCCTCCGCCCCAGCCCCGCTGTCACCATTTTTTTATTCATACCAAATACATACTTTTTTCGTTTGTATATGGTCGCGATTTCGCCTTTTCGATGACGTCAAGAAAGACGGTCCTCCTCCCCCCCCCCCCCCCAATCCTGCTCCGCTGTCGCCATTAATTATTTTTTTTATTCATACTAAAGACATATTTTCCAAATACACTGTTTATTATTTGACGAAACAAATCAAATAGCTGAAAAAATTTCATACAAAAAAACGCCGCGACCGTGGATCGAACACAGAACTCTGGATTACCAGTCGAGCTCTCTATCAACTGAGCTAACGTCATAAATATCAAGGCGATAAAAATAGTGTATTTAAAATAAAAATTTGAAAATGGAACGATATTTGCGATTCCTACTGACTTCGATTGTTTGTATAAAAGATTCAAAAATGGAATATTGTCAAATAATGAATGACAAGGTAAATTTATGCTCAAATAGTAATATAAATAAAGTAAGCGAAATAGTTTGATAGATTGGGGTCAACGAGATTAAAATACGGCAAAGTGAGCCAAGTTAGGATGATGGGAAAAAGTGAACTGAACCCACCCTTTTTATTGCATAATTTCAATCATTTTTTCTCTAAAATACATTGTTTATGCTTTCGATGGATTCGTCGGTAACTTTTTGGAAGTTCATTTGAATATAAAATAAAAAATAACTTAGATTATTCCACGTATTGTGCTACAAACTGTGACACGTGTTTCGCCTCTTTTAGAGGCATCCTCAGACAGACTTACTTTTACTTACTGAAAGTAAGTCTGTCTGAGGATGTCCTGAGCGTTTTTTTTTGGTTTATAACATTTTTTTTTTTTGAAAACTTTCTTTTTAAATCACATTACATCTTGATCGTATGAAAATAAATGCTATCAAAATAACAAAATCCGATTGACTAGCCAAGTAAGTTTTTCAAAAAATAAATATAAGACGCAATTATTTCAAGATTTGTTTTTAATCTAGATACATACGTGGTATAGTTAGTTGTTGGCGAAAGCATAGTTTCAGTATGATTAGTAAAATAACATCAGTAAAAATCATTATATATATTCTAAAAAACAAGTTCTATTTGGAGAATAAGTCAAAATTTTGATAATTTTGTTTTGATAAAATGTCCAATTAATTTATAATATTTTGCATGTGAAAATTGCATTTTTTATATAAATATAATTTAATTCTTTGCCCATTTATTTTCCGACTTTTTTCTCACATTCCATTGAAGTGAAAAAAAAGTTCAATAGATATTAAATTATTCTAAAAATTAGAATATTAGATTATTCTAAAAATTCCAAAATCTATATATTAATAGTCGATAAAATAATCACTTTTCACAAATCACAATTAACAATTCACAATTCACAAATGTGTGCGTACTGATGTCCTCGGGTCTTATTCTTTTTCTACGAAATATTTTTGTTAGCATACTTGAAAATTAGTTGAATAAAATATATATACTACGAAAAATGATTGTTAGCAACCTTGAACATTATTCCAAAAATTTAATAATTTACAATTTAAAAACTGCAGGGCTGTCGATATACGCGCCGAGATCGATTTATGCTACTATGAAAAATGATTGTTAGCAAACTTGAACATTATTCCAAAGATATAATAATTTACGAAATTTCTGCTACTTCGAAAAATAGTTGTTAGCAAACATAAACATTATTCCAAAAATTAGGTAATTTACGAGGTCTATTTCTGCTAATAGGAAAAATAATTGTTAGCAAACTTAACATTATTCCAAAAATTAAATAATTTACAATTTAAATACTACAGGGCAGGGCTGTCGATATACGCCCCGATATATTTATTTTATTTTAAGAATCTCTGGCTTATTCAATAAATAGGTTTGTAATTTTCTGACTACTTAAAAATGCAACAAAAATCCCCCCGTTGAGGTCAACGGGCTTACAGCTAGTTACTGCTAAATACATACATCCAATCAGTTAATAGTTTATAAATAGTCTTGTGCATACTTTATCATTTATTTGTTGGCGGTGCGGGGGTAGGTTTTGATCGTCTCTTGTATTTGCCTCCGAAGCGTGTCCCGATGAATATTAACAGTGTTTATATTACACTCATACCCCAACCTGAAGTTCGAGACACAGCCCCTATTAAAGATCGTTCGCTACAATCATATTCACAACCCTTGCCGTAAGAAATTATTTTGAATTAATGTAATCAAAACATTTACGGGATTTCTCGTTGCTTAAATCTTGCTTTCATTGTATTATGTAACAATTGAATATATAACTAAGATGTGTTTAGATAACTTTTCTAGTTAATACAGTAGAATATATAAACAAATATCTACATAAAGAATGACGAGGCATGACTCCTAATTTTTGCAAAATTTGTAATTTAAATTATCTATAATTTTTCTTGGTGTCTTATTCAATTCAGTTAAACCGTATATTCACCTGAAAAATAATTCCAGCAATGTGACTGAGTGATAAGGGCTCCTCAAAAATTATCAATTTGGTTGCAGTATTCACGGTTTCAAATCCTATTCGGAAAATACCATCAATCGACTAATCCTGCGATTTCCAACCTGGGAGGCGCGAACAGTCTAAAATATTTATTTAATCTTAAAAACGTGTCTTTATTATTATGTGAAATAAAAGATGAGCAGGCCCAGTAATATAAAGGTTGGAAACCACTGGGTTAATCGGTCAATACATTCGTGTTTAAATGCATGCTAACAAAGACTAACAATAATTTTTTTAAAACATTCTCTTCTTCGTATCCAATCCTAAAAACAAAGCGCAAATAGAGTCATACACTTATGAAGAGTTCTTTCATTGTCAGTTATTTTAACTCACACATCCCTCAAAAATTTAGTTCAGCAATTGAATAAAAAGAAAAAGAAATGGACAATCCATTTCATATCAGGGCATTGTGGTTTTGTTGCCAAGTTTATTAGTCTTGGTATAATAGCGGATGGCCCAATACGTACACGTGGTGAAACGCAGGATGCTCCACATTGGGAGCGGACAAGGATAAAAAAGGCAAGAGTAAATGCAGCAATTTTACCGCGTTATCTACGGTTGTATTTAGCTTGAAGTTATCACTGTTTTTAATATGAAAATAGACATAACAAAAATATTCACTATTAATTTATTGCAAAAGACTATAATAGTAAAAATAAAATCTTTACTTTAAAGCTGACTATAAACATTGTAGTGGTATTGCAGCAGCAAGAATACCCAGCAAATTTAATATTAATAAGCAAAATGGGTTCTCAAGCGTAATTTCTCGTAACAAAACAATCTCTGAATTTGATATTATAATTTTAGGATCAATCAAAATACCAACGGGGAAGACAGCTTCTGTTTTCATTCCTAACTAAATACCTCCACTTAGTAGCATGCGGTAAATAAATATTATTGTGTATTTTAACATGTATCAGTTTACTGAACTATTCATTCACCAACATTCATAAATGATTTTCACTGTGTTTTCTTGAAAACAATCAATCAAAATTATTCGGTAAGTTTTTTGGGAAATGAATTTAATATTTTTAATAACGTAATGATCAGTTAATAAAAATAATAAAAGATTTTTAGTACTTTTTCCACTTAAAATTTATTTGATCAGGACCGGTTTCGCTCCTCACGAGCATTATCAACTGATAAGGAAAATAAATTAAACAGTGCTATTTATATAAGTTAAATTGAAACAAAAAGGTGTAAGCAATTACTAACAGTTAAAAGGACTACTAAAGTGATGTTTTTAATAATGTAGAGTTTCATTTTGTTTAAAAGTTTCCCAAATTTTAATTGTGTTTATAATTGATATCATTTAAACATCATTTGCCATTTATATTTACTGATGATTTTTTAATTGTATGTTATAGGTGTTTGTATATCCTTTTCATTGATAGTAATTGCTTACACCTTTTTGTTTCAATTTAACTTATATAAATAGCACTGTTTAATTTATTTTCCTTATCAGTTCATAATGCTCGTTGGGAGCGAAACCGGTCCTGATCAAATAAATTTTAAGTGGAAAAAGTACTAAAAATCTTTTATTATTTTTATTATAATGCCATTCCACCAAGCATTGACAGTGAACACCTTAAAAGTGATTAATGTTCAGTTGTTTTAATAATAAGTAAATACTGCAATATTATAACGGTACGTTAGCAATAATTTTTCCAGAATACTTCTTATTTATTTATATTTTATGATTAGTAAATTAAAGGATTGATTTCTTTTATTTTTATGACTAAGTATTATTAATAATATCATTCTATTGTTACTTTTTTAAATATTTTGTGAAAAATCCTTTATAATTAAAATTTTAACAAATATTTCCTTATTTTGAATTGTTATTATTTATTTCTGTTGAAATTTCAGAGGCTTATTTGCCCCGGTTCATTCCAAATTTCATATTTTAAACAAGAATTCATAAACATATAAAGATACAAAATAACAATAAGAGTTACTAAATTAACTTCAATTTTTTTTTTTCAAATCCTTTTACACATGAATAATACTAATTTGCCATCACATAAAAAAGAAAATAAGTTATATAGATCATTTACAATAACTTCAAATGTTTTTACAATATAATTTGTAATATTGTAAACAAAAATTAAACTGCGTTCGATGTGTCGAATGTGTCGGGTCCTATGGCGCAGTGGTTAACGTTGTGGGCTTCCGTGCCGAACTTCAAGGGTTTGAGTCCCAGTATGGGCCGCATTTTTCCGATTTAACGATTTCTGTCCAAAGGCATGGGTGTTGTGATTTCTTAAACATTCAATCCCACCTTTCCCGATCCTTTAATAACTGGATGTGGTGAAAGCGATTAGTTAACCACTAGTTTTGTGCTAGCCTTATCCTTCTATCCCTACTACTCTCTTTGAATAAGAAAGGTTGACCGACTGGGAAACAAACAGTTCTCGTAAAAAAACTTCTGTTTAGATACCTCTATTAGAAGACCATACATTTGGAGCGGACATGAATAAAACTGCTTTCGAGTAAACCATGAAAGTAAACATTTTTAGAAAGAGCGATCCTAATAATATTAAATAAATGCGTAATCAGTACAAAATAATGTTTTATCTTGTCATATAATGAGAAAATGATAACAAATTGTATGTACTTCAACTAACATATCGACTTTGGAATGGAAAAAGGACGTAACCTACAGTTTTTTCAAAACAGATTTTTTTTAAATAATCACAACGTATCAAACTTGATACACGTTTTATCAAAAGGATGTAAGCTGCAAATGCCGAATTAGTATCTTAATTTAGCTTTTAAGTTTGAAAAAAGATGAGCTTGTGAAAATTGAAACCATGAAAAAATACTGAAAATAAAGGATTTTTCCGAGACAATTTATTACATTAAAATTAGATTATGTTAATTAAACACCAGTTTAGAAGTCTCCATGCACTTTAAGGTTTTGTTTATTTCATAATTTGAATATGGCCGAAAATCTTCAAAACACGTTTTTTGCCCCTCCTGTATAATTTTCTATATGTGGGTTACGTCCTTTTTCCTTTCCATTGTCGATATCTAGAATAACTGCCCGTTCGTATAATCAGTTAACCCTATTATTCCAAAGGAAAAAAATTGGGGCATAATTTTCAACAATTAAAAAACAATCAAATAAAATAAATACTGCTACATTGTCGAAGATCATAATTCAGATAATTTTATTGATGGCATAATATATTATATGATATAAAAACCGATGGGATTTTTTATTTTTCGTATTAATTTATTTACGTATGAAGCGTGGAGATTTTAACGGCCGGGCTTAGTGTCAAAAAGCTTTATGTGCTAGCAGTAAGGCGATAAATAAAAACATATGCATTTAATATGACACTCAAATGCAATGAATTGTTCGTTTATAGTTCTACGAGATCGCTCTCCCAATTCGCGAGGAGCATTTTGAATGTAAAACAGGCGTGAGGAGAATACATTTTTTTGAAATCTTTCACCCCTTATCGATAGTAAAAACATTTCTCCCCCTATTCAGATATTGAGTATATGGCAAAGATGTTCAATGTTTATCTAATATAATAACAACGACTTCTTTTATCATTGATAAAATCATATTTTTGTTTATGTCTACTCCTTATGTAAAATATTCGGATGTATTAATTTTAAACTGTTAACTATCAATTCTTAGTTGAAGAACGACTATATTTATTAAAATAAAACACTAATACAAAATTTTAATAAAATTAAAAATGACTTGTTTCGCCTCATTCATAGGCATCTTCAGACTTCATGTGAGAATACTAAAATCGTTAGTCTGAAGATGCCTCCGAAAGAGGCGAAACATGTGTCACTGTTGTTGATACAATATGTGGAACAATCGAAGTCATTTTGAATTTTACATAAAACTTTGTATTAAAATGAACTTCCACAAAGTTAACGCCAATTCCATCGAAAATATTAAAACACTAATTTTTAATCAGTTGAAAAACCGACTCTGATCATTTATATATGAATTTAATTTAAAAAAAAAAAACAATTCATTATTTACATAGCTCACTTTATTTCTCTTTTCAGACAGGCTCAGCATAAAAAAAATACTGCTAGCAAGCAATGGTGGATTAAGCGCTTGAGATTTCTCAGGCGCAATAATATTTGGAGGCCCTGTTTTGTGGATAAAATAAGAACTTCAAAAAATTCCATGTTGAATAATAAAAATGTTCACAAAATGTATGTGAGTTATACAATATGCACCATTTTTGAGGCCCATTAAATTTGAAGGCCCCAAGCGTGCAACTCATTCGCTTATAGAGTAATCTACCATTACTAGAAAGTAACCAGTAGATTTTTAATAACTATCATTTTTTTCTGGCTAACGATCAGATATGAAGTTGTTGCAAAGGAGTTTGTACATCGTTTAAAAATTAACACAGAATCAATATAATAAATGAAAGGTTCCGTTCATGATCCAGTAACCACGCAACTTCGCGTTGACCAAGAGCGTTGACTAATCAGCTCTTGTAGCATCAATTTAACATTCTTTTTGACACTTATTGTGGTATCTGTAATAAATTTGGTTGTGTTATACAAATATTGATATCTGGTCAATAACCATAGACATTTCAACGGAAGCTTTACCAGTAAACCGATATGAAAGAATAGTCTAGAATTGTATCAAATATAAAAAAATATTCGAGGTATTTTAACTGTCCGTTGAACCATCTTTTGCGGCATAAGGAATTAATTATATAAAAAAATGTTACTAAGAACTTTTTTCATAAACATTAATATAAAAAAAAATTTAGGCTTGTATAATTGATTTGGAATGGGAATATTATACAATATTTTATGAATATTTAGAATGGAAATTTAATATTAGCAAATATCCGTCCAAAACCCTCAACCTTGTATATCATTACTAATCGGCCACAATAATCAGCGTAAATTTTTCACGTTTTGTAAACTATATACAACAGTTTCTAAAACTTTTTTATTTGTATAAAAAGTGGATAAAATTCCTTAGGCAGTATCGTAATAATGTAATATTTTTATTGTAAAAACACTTAAACTTTTCTCAGATATAACATCGTAATAATAATAAAACCAACGTTTACGACTAAAACATTCTTTTGAACATCAAAATCCTTGATTGCAGACCCTCAGCGGAATTTGCGCAAACTTTTTTAACTGCGCAGTTTGATTATCGCTGTGGTGGCGGAAAACGGGGAAAAATCCAAGATGGATGACCGCCATAAAGAGTCGTTTTGGATTCATGAATTATACCGAGTTGCTCGTATATTTTTATCTGGTTGCGAAAGACGCGAGCACCTATTGGGGGAAGCACTTTCCCGTGTTATCCGCTGGGTTTATTTCGTTTTTATTTAGATGTAGATTGTTTTATTGAAATAACCGCGCGAGTAGAAGAATGAAAAGCAACTCAAACCGAGAATTTAGTTCTTTCATCATATGTTCAGATAAACTCATTCAATGAGTAAAACTGGCCATAATCTTAAAACAAAATAGTGAAATAAGTGCTCTATTTTTATCCATACTTCCGATTTAAAGTTTATGACCTCTTAAAGGAGCTAGCTATCTCAACAAATTCTTACTACTCAATTGCTCAACCTCTATTTTCAAAAGAGTGGGGATATATCGATAAGAACTGGGACATGACAAGTAGTTACCAATCGTTCTCACAACGCCCTATTACTTTATTATTGGAAAAGTGCGAGAGAATTTTCGAACATTACAAACAGGTATGGGACCTTAGAACAGAAATCGAAAAATCGATTTAAACAATGCTGTATGTTTATAAAAATACAATATTCCTTTGTACTTCATTCCACTTTATTTAATAGGTCCGGTTTCACTCATTGCGAGCATTGTCAACTAATAAGAAATAATATAATAATTTAACAATGCTATTTATACAAATTTGTTAGATTATATTTCTTATCGGTTGACAATGCTCGCAATGAGCGAAACAAAGTGGAATGAAGTACAAAGAAATATTGTGTTTTTATTATTATAATGCCTTTCCATCAAATATTGACAGTGAACACCCTAAAAGTGATGAATGCTGTTTGTAATGAGATTCAAACCCATGATATCCGTCACGGAAACCAATGACGTTAACCACTACGCTATGACATTACAACTATTTCTCAACAATATAAAAATATCATTTAAAGATAGCATCGATCTACAAGTTTTCATATTTTCATTTATTCGTTATCTGCACAATTCTGAAAAAGGCAACTTTTATTTATTTATACCACCCTTAAACCTTCCCCCGCAACGGAAAGTGAGAAATAAAACTTTTCTCAAACGTCACTACCTGTTTTCGTTTTAAAAAAATGTTAAAAACTGTTTATATTTTTAATCTTAAAATAACATAGTGTATTTTTATTTTCAAGCTAGTGTTTACTCGTATAATTTAGTGCAAAAAATACAACAAATAAAATTATATGATTTATTAATACCTGTGGCCAGTACACAAGGAAATATATCTTTTTAGAGTCGTAAAAATTGGGATTATATATAACTTAGACCCACATGATTTCTTATTTGTAATTATGAGCAATTTTCGCCAGAATTTAAAACTATTTTGATGTAATGTTGAGAATTTTAATTAAGTTAGCTTGATTTTGGCATCTCGATAAATTTGCCTACAGCTATCCGAATTTTTCATTGTAAACAAAACCATATTTTTAAATTTATTGTAATTAGTTTCATTGGTTTTGAAAGGAATGGTTGAAATAAATTTACGAAATATTTCAATTACAGGTATTTATTATTCTTTTCATTCCAATAAATACTTCAAATTTTTTAAATTACTGCCGAGAAGGTAACCTCAATTCGAGATGAAATTTGCGCAATAAATAATCAAAAATTTTCAATTATAAATTTTATCATTGTAATAAATTATTTTAGGTCCTGTCATTCAGTGGTAAATGCTATTGAGTTTTTATTTAACCCGGCTGTGGGGTCACTGGATAAAATCCTGAAACAGAAACGTAAACAGAAGTTCGACTGAATAATGGATTATCATCAATATTTTAATACATTCTATTTGTTTGAGTAATCAAGGTTTGAAAAATGGTTTAAGTGATGTTTTTAAGAATTAAAAACAACTAGCTGTATGCCCGTTGCCCTCAACGAGGGGGATTTTTGTTGCATTTTTAAAGTCAGAAAATTTACTGGCGTGAAAAATAAATTGCAAACCTATTTATTGAATAAGCCAGAAAATCTAAACGTAATTAATTCTCTAACTGGATTTTTTTAGGAATACACCCAATTCTATAAAAGAACTAAAATACACCAGGATTGAAAAACAAAATACGAAATCTACGAACCTACGAACCAACATAATACATTATCGACTATTAATATGTAGATATATATGTATTTTATATATAAAAAAAAAAAATTCTGCCGTTGTGAATTTGATTAAAATGGCGAATTCATAAATTTTTCTAGTTGATAGAAACAGAAATACATATTTATTTTTGCTACGTACAAAAACTATTTGCATTGCTATTGTTGGAAGAAGTTTTCGGATATCAAATTTATGGAACTTTAAGTAGAAGGGCGCGATAGCGTCAAAGTTTTTGAGTCTTCTTCATCACTCATAAAGGAAGGAAGGAAGGTCGTGATCGCTACAGAGGTGAGAAATCCTCAGTGAAGCCTGTTCACTGGGACTCCACATGCACTCTTTCTCAAATCACATTATATTTTCTGAACCTCATACAGTACACAAAAAAGTCAACCAAAGAAGTACCAGGGCGTGCTCGCGTCAAAGTTTTTTGAGTCTCCTTCATCGCTTATGAAGAAAGGAAGGGAAGGTCGTGATCGCTACAGAAATGAGAAACCCTCAGTGAAACCAGTTCACTGGGACTCCACATGCATTCATTTGCAAATCACATTATATTTGTTTTCCCTCAGACAGTACACAAAGAGAGTCATTTTCATGATGCTAAGTTCGCTCTTAAATAGTTTATTAATTTTAGATGAAACATAAAATCTATGGTGGGTCGTCAAGCAGAACTGCTCTCGGTCTAAAACGATTCTCAAGCATTGTCTCGTCATAGTTGTGGAGATTAGAGATGCTCTGTTATGAGCAAATAATATATCACACATCAATACAAAATACGGCAGTGCTATAAAAATATTATGAGTAGAATGAACGTAACGCGTTATGGAATCTGCCTATCAAAGATTAATAAATTGCAATAGTTGTAAGATCTAAAAAGAGCGTTTGACGCCTGCGGGGAACCGGTTGCAATTACTGCAATAATTTATAACCGTCAGAGGCCATCGAGTGCACAGTGCGTTTGAAATGCGGTCCGCATATTTTGTTAATTTTAAATAGTTTTCCAGGCGTATGGCAGGAGTAATTAAAAAATTGACTTTTACACTTTTGCTCTGTGCCATTATTTGTATTAATATTATGAGTTTTTGTAAGTATCACGAGTAACTCAAATTATTATTTTGTATTTTATTACATTTGGTATTAGTAACCTTTTATTTTTTTTCTCATATGATATGTATTGATCTATATATCTCGCGTGGAACGTATAAGTCGCCAGTTTCAAAGGCTGTTCGACTGATCAACTAATTTTCCAGAGAAGTGGACATTTTCGGTTACAGTATTTGTGAACTGTTTGTTAGGTTTTCCTTTTTTATTAATTGATTTTGATGTATAATGTAATGTTTTTTATTTTAATTATTTTTGTCAAATGCATGGCAAATTGGCGTCATCTGATTTCTTTTGATTTTTAAACAATAAATAAATAAAATAAATTTAATAATCTACTTACCTTCTTTTTTCTGGATACCAAATTTATGGAGCTTTAGGTACCAAGACACGTTTTCGTCAAAGTTCTTCATGTCTCCTTCATCGTCAATGTTTTATAAAGTTGTATTCCCTTACCATCGTTGCAGACGGAAGGGCTTGATCGCTACAAAAGTAAGAAGCCCCTAGTGAAGCCAGTTCACGGGGACTCTATGTGCATTCATTTTAAAATTTAATCACCTAAGTATTTATTTCATTAAAAGATAAAACACTTTTTTGTACTAATTTTACGAAATTCAAATAGAGATCAGAATCATTTTGCACAACGCAAGCATTATAAGCACTGCTACAAAAATAAATCGAAAATTCGGATGAGCTAAACCGTTCCTGTTTTTTTTATATTAAAAAAATGTTCTACTTTGTAATTCAACGCCTCAAAAGTGACTTTTTATTTACACCCTAAAACACCATGGTCACCTCAGCACATTAACAAATATTCTATGCGATACCATCCATGTTTGCTAAGTGCATAACCCCACTTACATGTTAAATGTTAATATTCCGTGAATTGTTTGTCTAAATTGCATATATGCCATACAGTTTCAAGTGTAAAACAAAATTATGAATACAGTACATACACTTTATAGAAACCAGTTTTTATGCACATTATAATAAACACTATCAAATACGAATGAGTATGACTGAGATTAATTGACTTAATGCAGTCTTAAATTCAATAAATATTCATCAATCATATTTTTATATGCTATAGAAGAAGACCTTGTCTATACTTATGCAAATATTTTTTCTAATAAATTATTTTTCCTTCCAATGTGGAGGATATCTTCTTCTTTTTTGGCCATGTTCGCTCCCTATGTGGAGCATATGGCTGCCACGCGGCACCTCCATGTTTCCCTGCTTCCGCCAATTGCTTTGCTTCCTCCCATGACATGCCAGCATCTTTACGGATAGTACCCGACGAACGTCCGGGACGCCGGAATCCCAGCGGTCGAAAGAAAAGGCAGGCAGGATTGAGGCTTTCCGGAGGCATACGCAGCACGTGACCCAGCCAGTTCCAACGTCTCTCCATAACCACTGACGTGACGGGACGATGTCTTGTACGCTCCCTTATCTCTGAATTCCTCACAAAATCAAACCATCTCACCCCCATTATCCGACGCAAGCATCTGTTCTCGAAGCTCAGTATACGGTTTTTCTGAGTCTTCGTCAGGTGCCATGATTCGCAACCGTAAAGCAGTACCGGCAGAATGAAAGCGTTGAATAAATGGCATTTAGTGGAGGATATCTACTTTTTAAAAAACTCAACGGAAACTGATGGTGAGTCAAATTTCTTCAAAGAAAAAGTTACACGTAGAAGAATAGCGTTAGAAAAATGCTAGGAGTAAGTAAATCGCTTTCCCTACGGATTATTTTTTTTAATCGGACAGTAAAAAGTTGTCGGTATTTGTAGCTTAGTTGTAAAAGCTTCACCGTTGCAATCATATTGGCTTAGAATCATGTTTCAGCAAGGTCAGTATTAATTTTTGTTATTCCCTTCATTCTTTTATGGATTAAAATGTTACACCAAAACACAGATAGGCATAAGTTGTTTTTCCAAGAAATTTAAAAAATAAATAGGGCACAGTTGAATAGTTTACCAATTTTGAATGAGCAGGTAAATTTGCCGAATTCTCCACTCTAGTATCCTACATATATGTAAGTAAATATATTTTTTTTTCCAGCAAACAAAATCAGAATAATTCTTGAAATTAGTCAAATCACCATTCACCATTCAAATCTGTAGCCATTCCCATGGGTTAATCCGTTTCGCCAGCAATGGCTTAAAGCTTAGTGATTTATTTATGTCGTATATAAAGACGATACATGTATTTACTAAACGTCCGTTCGAGTTCATCCGTGCACTTTAGCGCCTGAAGATGCTAAAAGGCGAATCCTGGGTCGTTATTGACAAAACCTGTGTGAATGTACATAATTTCAACGATTTAAATCTAAGTTTAAAGAAAAATGAAGGTCAGACTCTTTTCCTTTTCTACTGAACGAAGGGTGTGGGTAAGATATTATACAAAAACTGACGGTATTTCTTAAAGAGGTGAAGCACGAGTCCAGTGACAAGCTTATCAAATTTCATTTTTATTTATCAACCTTCTGATCACTTATTGTAAGCTATTTAATGTAATAACCAAGCACGATTGATTGAAAACAATCTCGCGTGCTTTTCTGTCCTTACTTAAATATGCTCATTAATTTTATTTATTTACCAATTTTCCGTGTATATGTTTTTTATATAAAGACTAATCTTTCAGCTTTCAATCAAATTCATATCAACTCTGATAATACGAATTTATCAATTTCAAAATATTCCTAATGATTTTCGTCAAACATAACAATATTTTTTATTACTGCTTTATTACCTGAAACGATTTGTATTCCGAAGCGATCACGCAATACTGTTGTAAACATCAAAAAATACCTTTGCTAAATTCATATCGTTTATTGGGATATTATTTTCCTAGTGTTGAAAATTATTACGGCCATAAATCTCTTTCGCGTACAATGAATTTAACAAGATTTATGCCGATATGTGATACTATATATCAAAAACCTACCACCGATTAGCTAATGACGATACAACATTATTCCGTTAATAATACCCGCGGGCTGCATATTTTTTCCATGTCGAAAAAAACGTAATAATTTATAATGAAAATATCATTAATTGATAGTTCTCACCGCCTTGAAGTTAACATAATGCAACAGCTTAAAAAATGTGTTTTTTTACCAAATTAAAAAAATATTACGCGTAATACGGAACAGGTGTTGTGTTTTATTTTGATAAATTACACAATTTCGAAGGTAAACTCTTTTGGTATACAAGCCGTTTAAAAGTTTTTTATTTTTTTTCATAGTTTACCACCAAAAATATACTTAAGCAATAACAGCTAAAATTTTCTAACGTAACTGGTTATTATAAGGTTGAGCTTATTAAAATAATATAAAGTCTTTTTTGACCTCTGATGTACTAGTTTAATAAAAAAAGACGTAAATTAATTTTAGTCTAAAATAGTACGTAAATTTAACTTTGGTTGAATCTGTCGATAAAATGTACAATGTTTATTTTTTTTGGATATCAAATTTA
This sequence comes from Himalopsyche anomala, assembly GCA_031772345.1. NCBI lineage: Eukaryota > Metazoa > Arthropoda > Insecta > Trichoptera > Rhyacophilidae > Himalopsyche > Himalopsyche anomala. The sequence goes on from CM062839.1 coordinate 1,292,199, forward strand.
TGGAGCTTCAATTACCAACCAGGACGCGCCAGCGTCAAGGTTCTTCTTAGTCTCCTTCATCGACAAAGTTTTTGGAAAATTGTAAATTACATCCCCCTACCATCGTTTGCAGCTGGAAGAGCGCGATCGCTACAGAGATAAGAAGTTCACGGGATCTCCATATGCACTATTTTGCAAATCACATTTCATATGCTTCCTCCATACTATATCCGTACATGTACACATACATGCCCATACATACATACACACATACAGTACACAATTTAAACAAGGAGAGTCATTTTCGTGATGCTTAATTTGGTCTTAAATTTATTTTGATAATATACCGTGTTAAACGTTGTTGGCTTCCATTACGGATTTCATGAGTTCAAGCCCAAGTAATATTTTTCTTGGTCGATTTATCGATTTCAGTCCAAAGCGATGGGTGTTAATGAATTCTGAAAAATACCTCTCAGTCTCCCACCTTCCCAATTCTTAAATAAAGGGGCGCAGCGAGAACGATTAGTTAACCACTATTCCTGTTCTAACCCCTTTCATTCTATGTCTCCATCCATCTCAAAAGAGAGGTTAACTAACTGAGGTCACAGCTCCACAATGGGAGCGAACATGGGTATAAAAATATGGAAACTACATATTGGTAAAAATATTTTTTTGTTTTTGTTACACAATTGATAATTACATGTTACATTTCTAATAACAAGTCCATGATTGTGAATATTTGTAGTATTACTTTAAAAATAGATAAACTAAACGATTAATTCAATATAAATCATCATTTGGTATCATAATCCAATTAAAATACCTTTCAATATGTTATCTGTAAATTCTTTGTCGGATAGAAATTTTATAAAAAAAAGAAAACATTTATTTGAGTATTTCATTTTTCGACCACAAGTAGTATAGCATAAATCACTCTTGATATCTAACAAAACATGAATGTATAATATATGATTATTTATAATCATATCTTTTAAATTAACTTACGAACAATTGAATTATTATTGCATCGTCACTTTCATTTTTGAAATAGTTTCTTATTGCTTACTATTTTAGTCATAATGCGTAAGAATTCATATTTGATGAGAGCAAGTATTTAAATAATTCGCAACACAGAAGCCGCGAGATAAAACCGCTCATTTCCCGCGCATTCTCGGTTAGCTAAATTACAAAATTGAAATTCTCTTGAAGTTTGATGTGCCCTTGACGTCATACAATCTTGTACATGCGCCATTTTATATTATATCCGCCATTTTGTAGTGTCAACATCACCGCGACGACAAAGCAGGCAATTATAATACATAGTTTATTAGAGCTGGGGTAAAACATGGAAGGGTCTTATAAATTTTGCAAGGCAAATACTACTTTATTAAATTTCTCATTACTCAGAATGCAGAATTTTAGAAATTAATCAATCAATACAATTTTATATGTCTACCGGAACTTCCTTAGCTCTGACTGGTAAGTTGTAACTTTTTTCTGAACAAAAACCAAAAATACACAAAACTCTTTTATATGTAAGACTTGAATACTTTCGATGGATTCGGCGGCAGCTTTGTGGAAGTTCATTTTTTTATGAAATTACTGTTTCATTTTGTCTGATGCTTTTTATAGAGGCAAAACACGGGTCACAATTTATAACACAGCAAGTGGTACATAACGAATTTATCAAATTTAATTTTAAATAATTTAGAATCATTTAGACCTGCAGCATAAAATTTTGTAATTTAACTAATATCATCTCATTTAACTTTAAAGCTCACTCAAATACAAAATACAATGATCATCAATACCTCGTTAAAAATCTTACGTCGTATAATACGTATATAATGAATTAAAATCTGATGACTTATCTACTGAGAACACGTAAAAATGGCAAAATATATTTATTATATGGTCAACGTCGTTGGCTACCGCTACGGAGGTCCCGGGATCGAATCCCAGTACGGGCAGTTTTATAAACTGATTTTTCAATCGATTTATGAATATCTGTTGGAACGCATGGATGTATGTGATGTCTTGAATTCTCCCCTCCCACCCATCCTATCCTATGAACGGGGCGTACCGACAGCGATTAGCTTACCACTAGTCCTGTCCTAGCTCTATCCTTCTATCCCTACTCTCTTTGGAAAAAGAGAGGGTGAGCAACTGAGTAACAAGCAGTTCTCGTAGAAACACTTTTGTTGAAATAAACTTCATTAGAAGTCCATATGCTCCACATTGGGGCGGACATGGTTAAAAAAAATATACTGGTTTGGCCCATATTTCAAGTACAGGATAATACAATTTTTATTATACGGGAAAGAGGCTACAATGCTGTTAAAAATATTGGTTTATGTTTTAATAAGTTTTATTTAACGTACAGGTTTGTTATTGCAGAGAATATATCAAATAATAATTTTTAATAAACGAAAAAAACCTGGAAAGATTGAAAATGGACAAGAGGAAAATGTTAACTTGAGGAACTTATTCAGATAATAAATACAATAGAGTAAGAGTTTTACTTTAACTGTGGCAAGGAACAAGTTGAATTGGAATATTTGTAGAAAGCTCGAGCTTATAAAAATTATGTCTAACGTAATTGCAGAGAACACGCAAAGAAAAACAAAATGGAAAGACGACTCAGTGAGAACAAATCATTTCGATTAAAAACGTCTTTTGTGCACGCTTTTGATGGAGCGCTGGCATTCTTGGAATGAATCTTAAATAGAAAAGATTTTCTCCCATTTAAATGTCTGGCGGTTTTCAAACTTTGTTTATTTCAGACGCACGTAGACATAATCGTTTCAGCAGTACAGTATAATATTCTGAAAAAATCCTAATTTTATCTGCGGCATCCGGCAGACTATTGACGCGATATGAACTTAATCAGTTGGTATCGGTTTTGAATAAAAGCAAATTAAGCCAATTGTATGTATAACCAAATCTGTCGTGACTGTCAAAAGACTCTAACTATCACGGAACAGATTATGGATAATTTTGCTTTAGATTACTCGACGTACATATCCCGAAACTCAGCTCACTGTTTGCTAAGGAATACTTTTAGCCACGTTTAACTCAACGAAGGTTGTCTGGGAATTAACGTTCAAAACCGAATGACAACTGTTCAAATTTTGTATTCTACCAGCGTAATATTACGGTGGCAAATCATTGCAAATGACGAAGATGTTTTTTTTTTGTGAGGAACTTGGAGATAAGTGTACGTACTTAACAGAGCCTTTTTACGCCGGTGGTCATGGAAAAACGTTGAAACCGGCTGAATCCACGCACTGCTGATTCTTGAGAAGAGGTTGATCTCTCGGACCAGTGAGATATATAATATATTTAAAAAATAATTCATATCGTATTTATTTCACTTGGTGTGTGACATATATGTGGCATAAAGCAGATTCTGAATCATTGGTAGTAATTATTTACACTTTCGAGAGTTGATAAAATAGTGTGGGAATAAAGACGGCAATAGTTACAAAATGTCGATTATGTAAAACATTTGTTTGGCCAAAGTTGTAAAACTTGGACATGCGATGGATTATCTTTCTCGTTAATACGGACAAAAAAACTATAATGCGAAGAAATTTGAATAATTGGCATAACAACATTAAAAATGCCTGTTTCATAGCTTTTAATATAACGGAATTTTTAATTTATTTTACGAACCTACCTAAATGTTTGCCTTTATAATCTCAAAATATTTATGATATTAATTTTAACCTTTTGGATATTGCGGTATTTTATTTTTGTCTGCTAATGTTTCAAAAACGTTTCCGTATCCTGTTTGAGGATCTGTGACATTCTTGTAATAATTGCCGTCGCCTTTGCGAATAAAAGGAAAATGGAATAATTAATTGGGTTTCCGCGATAAATATTTATAATCAAAGAATGCTGGTTTACTTCAAATAATAATTATTATCAGTCCTAATAAAATCTCTTTTCAGAGTTTAATGGCGTAAACTATTGTCTCCGTTTTGGCAAAAACCTTAACTCGTTTTTAAAATTACGTATAAGATTTTTTTGTTCCTTTTGAAGAACAATACCGTATTGCAAAACATACTAATTCGTAGATCTATTATAAAGATATTTTTTTTAATCCTTGTCCGCTCCCAATGGGGATCGTATGGCTTCTAAATATAGGTATCTTTTCGAAAACTTTTATCCATATTTATCAAAATCAACCTAGATACATCGTATTACAGTTGTTTACTGGGTCAATACTAAAGTATTGTTTAAAGAAACAGTCAATCAAGCTTTCTCTTCCAAAGAGAGTAATAGGAATAGAAGGATAAGGCTAAGTCAGGAATAGCGGTTAAAAAATCTCTCTTACTACACTCCGTTATTTTAGGATTGGAAAGGTATGTGGGAATTTTGAGACATCCCAAATAGTTTTGTAATATCTTTTTAATAAAAAGACTGCTTTGACTTCAAGCGGGACTCATAAACAGCACTCGGCAATAACTTAAAATATTCATTGATGTAGGGTGAGGGATGGGTAAAGTACTTTTATTATTCCTTTATTTTCCTTTTATTAAGTTTTTTAAGAAGGGGTGGAAATGTATGGTGCCTTAAAAGTCTCGTTTTCGATTTCGAGCCCATGACGTCGCAGCCAAGTAGGAAGAAAGCTTATGAGCATTGAACACTTAACTAGGTGAAAAGTATTTCAAAAACATATTCAAAAAGTAAACACGTTGAAAAAAAATCATTTTGAAATTCTTATAATATTATAATATCATGCTATTTTCTAATTCTCATTAGGTTCTGCTATAAAAGCACGTGTGATGATTTTATTATTATTCTCGTACAATTAATTAGCCGATTACCATTCCATTATCCGTGACATTTAAAACATTAAGTTTATTATTATTATAGAAAATTATTTTCTTTATAGTCAATTAGAATACTTCATATGTAGGTATAGATTATTCGGAAATACTTTTTTGAAAATTTTATTAAAACACCTGTGAATGTTACTTCACTGAGAGAAAAAATACATTACATAATGTTCTTCATCAAAATAAATGATGAAATACAAAATATATATTTTATACAGTCCTGGCATTAACAAATAACATGTTTTATTTGGGCCTCATAATTGGTTAATCTTTTAAACTACTTTTTTGAATTCAAAAATATTTCGAGAGAAAATGAAAGTCATGATGCCAGTGTTAATTAAAAAAAAAACCTGTCATTCAATCTCTCTTTTTGGAAGTGTGAAAATAGAAGAATAAACTTTGAAAACGGTTGCTATAAGCTTATTGTTCTGGTTTTATTTCGGTTTTAGGATAAGATCAGGGTGCGCAAAAAAAATGAAAATTTTAATATATGCTATCAATATCAATTGAATTTTTTTTCGTACTGGGAATTAAGCTCGTAAGCAACCCTGTCGAAAACTCAATCATTCATTTTTCAATAAAAAAAAATCATGTCTGCTTGCAATATGGGGCATAAAGACTTCTAATAGAGGTATCTCAACGTATTTTTTTTTCAACGAGAACTGTCTGTTACTCAGTTGCTCAACCTCTATTTTTCCAAGAGGGTAGGGATAGAATAATACGGCTAATACATGAACCCGTAAGATGCATCACGGAAGTCAACGACGCTGACTCAATTCTATAATGTTGTAATAAGTATGTCCTTCATTTGACTTATTTTAATTGTGATATCAGAAATATTAACTATGACACGTTATAAGTTTATACTATGATTTTATAATAAACAAAACGACTTTTTCTGACAATATCAGTAAAAGCAGTCCAATATTAACGATTCGATAAAAAACATATGTTGTCAATACTTATGTTTTGAAACTTGATTGAAATTTCATTCAAATGAATTTGTAAGACACGTATTATGCAATTAATTACACACAAGTGTTAAAAGTATTAAATTTTATCAATAAAAAAAAAATCATAACATAATGTCAATTAACAAAGTCAAACAGACGATTTAAATATAAATTAATCTGCATAATGTGTACGTTTGACGTTAACACTATTGTCAAACATAAAAATCTAAACAGTAGATAAAATTCTTAAAATTTAATTAAATAAACAATTCATAATCCATGCCAGTATCTATGAACACATCAAGTTGATTTCTTAATCCAATAATTTTTTGACCTCAAACTAATACGACAAGAATTCAAATATTATGATGTCGTGAAGGTTTATTGGTTTAACAAAAATGACATTTTCATAATTTTCATCTAATATAAAAGATATTTAATATGCTTGGAGTAGTTAATATTCTAGTATAGATTTTCAAACTAATATTAACTACCGTATTAAGAATAACTGCCGTATCATTTTAAACCAATGCAAGAAACTAACTTATAGTGCTCTTTAAATATATGTATCGCAATGGTGATTAGATGCGGCTCATTTTCAAACGAGACATTGCATTAACGAATTAGTAAATAAGAATAGCGATTTAAAAAAAATCTGCTTAATTGTCAGTTCAAGTTTAACCGTGCACTTAAATGTATAAAGATGAAGAAAGGCAAAACCATTCGTAACAAAAAAAAATAAGGTGTGCACAGCTTGAACGATTGAAAGTTAAACATGCGTTTGTTGAATTATCAAGCTAACACAATTTTCAAAAAATATACACTAGGATTATAAAGAAAACCTATTCATGTCCTCGGGAGCTGTAAGCTTTTTTTTAATCCGCTCCCAATGTGCAGCATGTGGCCTCATAATGGAGGTATGTCAACAGAAGTTATCTACCAGAACTGTTTTTTACTCAGTCGCTAAGCCTCTCTTTTTCAAACAAAGTAGTAGGGATAGAAGAATAATGCTAGGACAAAACTAGTGGTTAAATAATCGCTCTTGCTACGCCCAGTTATTAAAGTCTCAGAAAAGATGGAAGGTATTTTTTTAGAAATCATAAACACTCATACCTTCAAACAGAAATCGATAAATCGACCGAAATATGCTGTTCATTCTGGGACTCGAACCCATGAGATCTGGCACGGAAGCCAACAACGCTAACCCCTGCGCCATAGGACCAGATTTTTTTTGTTTTGGATATCAAATTTATGGAGCTTCAAGTACCAGGACGCGCCAGCGTCAAGGCTCTTCCAGTCTCCTTCATCGATAAAGTTTTTGAAAAATTGTAAATTGCGTCCCCTTACCATCGTTTGCAGACGGAAGGGCGTGATCGCTACAGTGATAAGAAGTTCACGGGAACTCCACATGCACTATTTTGAAAATCACATTCTATATGCATTCTCTACACTATATCCGCACATGTACACACACATGCGCATACATACATACACACATACAGTACACAAACAATTCAAACAAAGAGAGTCATTTTCGTGATGCTAAATTCGTTCTTAAATTGTCAATTTTAGACGACATAAGATCTATGGAGGGTCGTCGAGCAGAACTGCTCTGGGTCTAAAACGATTTTCAGGCAGTGTCTAGTCATAGTTGTGGAGATTAGAGATCGTTAATAACTACAAGATTTTAAAAACGTTATAATAACAGGAAAAATTATGTTTATAATATATCTACTTATTGTAAGTGTCATTTATATCAATTTGTTATCAATTAATTATTATAATAGTAGTCAGTTTCAAAACACGGCCACATTATCATGTATCTTATTGATTTTCTGAAGCAGTATTGCGCTAATTAAAGTATAGATTTAATCATATAAATTTACAGTTACGATACCATTCAGTATAATATGCATTCTATAATCGGATATGCCAGTAAAGATTAATCCAATAGCATTGAAATGTCACGTGAAAACAAGCATTTAAAATAAATCTCGGCAAACTAAAGTAATATGTCACTATAAATTCAAAGCAATTACGAATACTTGTAGCCACATTTTCTGCAACAGATATTAAAACAAGCAATTGGACGATCCAGTTTCCATCCCAAGCAAACAACTCTACAAAATATCAGTACAAAACAAACCCAAGTGAATACTGTTGCCAGTGATTACGCACAAATAAAATGAGATAGTTATATCACAGTGTTTTATTTACGTAAGTAAAATGTTTCGCCGCTCCGAGATTGTGAACGTATTTTGAAACAAGAAGATTGTAAGACGTATCCAACTTGTATAACTTTCATTTATAGTACGTTCGCAATCTCTTGACAGTAAGCCGTTATTTAAATGGCTGTTTTATTACACCGTAAACGTTTTAGTAATGAAACGCTTGCCGTTCGAATAGGATTAAATCTTATACGTCAAAATGATATTAATTACTAAGCTGCTACATCAAAGATTGCACATTCAGAATATTCGCAGTAAAGCGTTGATTTATTTCTTTATTATCCGCTGTTGTGATTCAGGTATATTATTAATACCGCATTTATGGTTTTTTAAATATCCAGTTTTTAGATTTAAAAAAAAACACTTCATAATGATGCTAAAAAGTGTTTTTGAGCAGTATTTTTTTCGATAATGACTGATTGGACGAGCACAAATATTTTCTTGATTCTTCTCTTTGGATAAGATAGTGATAAAGACAAGAAGAAGACTAGAACAAATCAATAATCTTCTTTTTTTTCTTGCACTAGTCTTGTTTTTATGATTTGGTAAAGCGGATAATTATAAAAGCATCTTAGACATATTTTTCATTTGAAAAATGAAAGAAATAATAAAATAAATTACTATCATTTTTTACACGGTAAATACGTTCAACAAAAAAACCGTGTAAAATAGTGATAGGATTCATAGAAAAGTTGAAAATTGGTTTCCTGAATTTAAAAAAAGCCACATTGCGGTATAGAAAATCGTGCTAAAAGGGTAATAATGTAGACTCGATAATTTAATTAAACAATATATTTATTTGAATAAAAAAAAAATATTCATCGCTACTTGATTATACATATATGGGAACTTTTATGAGAGACTGGACTAAAATCGCCTTTATCGCTAAAAAATTCTTGACACGTCTAATACATAGGATCTAATTAAAGTATTTTCTGTTACAATTAGCATATTGTGTTGAATTCTGTTTTTTGTTTCTGGGAATCGTGTAAGAACAAATAATTATTGTAAAAATATAATATTCGTTCTTTTAGTAGACCGTGTAAAAAAAAGAGTTCAGTATATCGCGACTCGAATACTACTATTTTCTATGTGAAAAATTTTGAAGAAACAAAAATAGCAATGTATACGAAAAATGATGGTCGCATTGTTTTCTTTTTTTTCGTCAAAAATTTTCACATAGAACCTTGTAGTACTCGGGTTGCGATATCTCTCGTTACACCTATTTAGAAACCAATTAGTAGTCTATGGTTAGTACATTTTGAATGGAATGAATACACTTGTTTACAATTTTTATTTCAGCCAAAACTATTTTGCTAACTGCCGCTAAATATACTATTTTCAACCGTTATGAATAAAAATATGTTTATCTGCATTAATATATGTAATAAATTACTTTTATAGATTTTTTTTCCGTAAAAATACGTATTTTAAAGAATATGTATATGTTTTTACTTTCCAATTCACGAGCGATTAAACTTCTTTTTGCTTAATATAGGGTAGGTTTATACTTGAACGTACTTTGAAGTAAATGTGATAAAAAAAATATTTTCTGTTCGGTTTCAAAGAAGTGTCAGAAAAATTCATCTCATTATTTCGGAAAATAGCCAAAAAGCGCTTCAAAAGACGCTGCAAGATTCTACTCTCTTTCAGAAAATGTTTTACTTCTAACCTTTTACGAGATGATTTTTTTGAATCTGAATAATAATGAAAGAAAACATTTCTGGACCTAAACCGAATTAAGCGTCCTACGTTTAATATTTTCGCAAGATTTTTTTCCTTGAGATACATGAAAATCCGACAAAATATAAGCCGATTAAAGAAGATGAAAAAGTATATAATCGCGGGAAAAATAAACACCCCGCTTCCGGTCGTTTCACATTTAAAATATACACTTGTCTTAATAACCGGGCTTCTTTCCGGCTCCAGCGCAGGAAGGGGATACCAACAGAAGGAGGCTACATTGGTTAGTAATTAAAGCCTTCAAGATAATACTCAACGTCCCTTATTATTAAGACCAGGTCTCGCTTATAGAAGATGTTGCTCGATTTTAATAATTGCTTAGATTCGCGGGCGCGTATTTCTATTGAGTATAAACGTTCATAATAATTAAAACTCACTTGTTGAATTGAATTAAGTCTTCGTTTTCATCACATATGAGTAACTTGTTATTAAAAAGCTACGTTATTTGCCCGTCCATTTTGTGGTTTGATATATTGAATTAGATACTTGGCAGGTCAGTCTTCACTAAGTAACTATATATATATATTCATTTATTTCATTTACTTTTAATATTTTTATGTCATAATACCTGACAACATTTTTGGTACTAGGTCATTATTAAAATTAAACTATTTGAATACAAAATATAAAATAACTTAGATTATTCCACGTACTGTGCTGCAAACTGTGACACATGTTTTGCTTTTTTCAGAGTCATCCTCAAACAGACTTACTTTCACAAATGCTTATAAGTATGAATGATTTTAATTTTACTATTCTGATATATTATAAAAATAATAATGGTAGACAATGAGGGGATGATAGAAAAACAATAATGGTAATACAAATGACATTTACATTTAAGAAATGATTTACTAATGAGTTACATCAATAAGGATGTGCTAAGCTGTCGTAAAATAAATTTAGCAGTGGCGAATAACCTGTTTTATTCAATAACATTTTATTCAAATATACATTATTTAATAATATTTTTTGCCGTTTTTATTACTATAATATATCAGAATAGTAAAATTAAAATCATTCGTACTTAAGCAAGCATTTGTGAAAGTAAGTCGTCTGGGGATGCCTCTGAAAGAGGTGAAATACTTGTCACAGTTTGTAGCACAATACGTGAAATAATCTAAGTTATTTTATATTTTATATTATAATGAACTTCCACAGAGTTACCGCAAAATCCATCGAAAGTATTAAACTATTCGATGTCCTATAATAAATAATCCCTTAAAGTAATTCTACAATTTATTAAGAAACAGGGCATAAGTATGGGGATTGCTCAGGTTACAGGTTAAGATGGGATGAAACAATCCCACTTATGAATGCAGTTAAAGACAAATGGATTAAAAACCATGTAAGGTGCAATAGAATATCACCTTAGCCCGAATAGCTTTACAATTGACCATCTAACCAGTGAGTTGTAATGTTTATATTAATTTAATTATGCTGTCGATCTGATAGTCGTAAGATCAGAATTGTGGTGTTTTTGTAATTACTCTGTATGTTTCGATTCCGACAGATTATCTCACTTTCACGGCATGCACACTGGCAATTCGGATTCTACAGCAATTCAATTTGTCACAGCGGTTACTCTGTACATCTACAAATTGTCTATAATAGTGTAGTACTAATCAATCTAAATCTGATGAACTAAATGATCATAATAATGACAATTCTAACAAAAATTTTATAGAAAATAAAACATCTTGAGCTACATGAAAGAACCCGTAAGCGCCACGCTGAATCCGTGGTTAAATAGACAACGTATTTGACTTCGGTTGCGACGTTTGCGAGCTCGAATTATAGTATGAAAAATTTCATAAATTGACTTTTGATCTATAAATGAAATCTTCTTTGAAGAAATGGATGTCTTTGGTGTCTAAAAACTCCTCCCAACAACTCAATCCTGAAATCAAGATACAGCAAGAATATTAGCAAACCTATTTTAATCAATTTATCTATACACTCTCCAAAAAATAAAGATTTTGCAGCAAAATAACAAATAGTTCTTGTAGAAAAAAATATGATAAGATACCTAGAACCGCCACTGGAAATTAACCAAACCAATCGTATTTATCAAAATAAATTTAAAAAAATTCGTTTTGAAAATGAGCTGTAGCATTTTTATTTTAATATCCGGAAATTGTAAATCATAATGAGTATGTATTACTTTTGATTTAGTTGTTCTTGAAAAATTCTCTTGCAGTGCTAAATGTTCATATCAGAATTTATTGTAATTTTAGTGACAACTGTAAGGGATTAATTACACGGCGACACGAGCTTTTCTTCGCAATCAAAAAGCTCTAGGTAAATCTGGATAGCGTTATTTTATTGTATTATTTAGCCAAAAAGATATTCAATTTTGTTTAATGGTGGTACAATTATTACTCAAAACAACATCAAAGAGTCAAAAATCATTATTTCCATATTAATCCGTAAGCTATTTCGCTGCCAAATATATCAGAAATTCACACTAAATTCCGCAAAGTGATTCGTGTAAACTAATGCCTCATAGCTGCCAGTTTAAATTTTATGATCAATAATATTTACGAAGCGTAAATATTTACAATATTATCCAAAACAAGTTGCGCGTCAAGCGATGGGTTTATTAATTTAAGGTCACGGTCAACTGGTCAACATTATGACACCCGCCGCTGGGAAAGGTCGACCGTTCAATCAACTTGATGAATATAAATTCAATTGCTTATTAATAACTTCCAATGAAGGTACCTGGCACAACATCTCTTGACCTGCAGATAAAATTATTCATGAATATAAAAAAAATCTTTTGAAGTCTACTGAATAAAGGGACAAATGATGATTCAAGAATATTTTTCTATGGAAATCACCGTTTGTAGTTCATATTACCCAACGAATAAATACTAACTTTCATCATATCTCAGACGTCAAAGATTTTACGGTAACGTGTTATAGAACGTCCAAGTTATATATATAAGTTCGAAATCAAGTTCTCTTATTTTTTGCTGAGTGATTTTTGCCGCATGAGGTCTCGCATTGTCATGTTGTAAAATCCGCCTATTGTTATTGACCAAAACAGATCGTTTTTTTAATAACTCTGCTTTTAATCGTTCTAGTTGAGCACAGTATAGCTCTGCCGTAACTGTTTGACCAGATTTCAACAATTCAAAATGTATTATCCCCGAAACATTCCACCAAACACACAACAAAACTTTTTTAAGGTCAATGTTGGCCGAGGAGTAGACACAGGTACTTGATTTGGTGATAGCCATTGTTTTTTTCTCCTGATATTAGTGTAAAGGACCCATTTTTCGTCCCCGGTAATTATACTTCTGAGAAATGGATCCGTTTCGTGCCTGGACAATAGAGAAGCACAGATGGTCACGCTTGCTCCAAGGCCGTTTGAGAAAGATCATGTGGTACCCAAATTCCTTGCCTGTGTTTTTTTCCCAACCTTTTCAGATGATCTTGCACAGTTGAAAAAAAACAACACAACAAACTATATATACTAGAATACCATTTAATTTAAAGGAATAATAGTTAAGCTTGTATTAAGTTGAATTTTCGGTAACATCCTTTTTTTTTCTTAACACTTTACGGTACTAAAAAATTCTTCCAGTATGTTGCTGGCTCTAAAAGAACCAAGTGAAAAATCATGTTTTAACACTTACTGATGGATGGTAAAAATCCAGGACGTACATTAAAAAAAATGTTTTTCATTTGGTTCTTTAAGGGCCAGCAACATATCGGAAGTATTTTTTAGCACTAACAAAATGAGGATATGGAATCCATTTAATTCTTCCTAAATGATTTATGTTTCTCTGGAGCATCTGTGACAAATATCCATGCAAGGTCGTTTTTTAATTTTGAGGGGATTTCAAGTCAACTTTCTTAACTCCAAATTCCTTTACGATATATAATCAACAACCAAATTTTTCATAATATAAAATCTTGCGATATAATATATGAACGATTTTTAAATAAACAAACCACGTGTGACGTTTGGTTACACAACAACAAGGCTATCGTCGAATTTTATTCATAACTATAAAATACTTAATAAAAAATGAGTTTATCATATGTATTTAAAACTTTGTCGGCATTATTTTCATTGATAATTCAGTTCATCCAATAATTTACTCACTGAATTCTTAAGTTATCTCTATATATAAAAAAATGTAGTAAAATTTAAGATAAGTTATTATTTTTTCTTTGCCTTTTCCGAGAATTAAAAATAAAGATAAGCCCTCAAAATATTCCGATAAGAGTACAATTTGGTATTCGTTTAACAGGTTTTAGCGTTTTTTTAGTAGTAGATATCACGCCGTCCCGCCGCAAAAGAGAAATATTTTCGCCCCATCTCGTTGCTAAAAATACTTAATTATTTGGAAAGCAATAAAAAAATCGTAAAATTCACGAGATCGCTTTCGAGAGAGGAATTTCTTTTCAATTACTTGGAGAAATCTATCTGTTTTTAAAATACACCTTAACTTAATTACTTATTTGACTGAAGAGTAGAAATAATCCTGTATTTTTATTTATTTTTGTACAAAATTAAATCATTGTTTCGTTCACTGGAAATTATTTACGTTTTTAATAAATGGATTTAAAATAAAATTCTGTACACCAATATATTTCAATTGTTTATTTTAAGCTTCAATGTCAAATATTACGCAAACGAAAAAGTAAAACTCTTCTACCTCTCTCAATGGCCCTGGATTTCTTGTCATTAACCAATCACATTCTCATATTATTATGCTTTCTGAATACATCCAATGTACAGTTTAATAGTAACGCCCCGTTGTACATGCGCAACTCACTGCTTCATAGAGTCTTGGCAATACCTACCATTCGCGAGCTTGTTGGTGAAATCTCTCAAAAGTTCCACAGCGAGATAGAAAAGCATTATAACCCAACGATTTCTTATCTTCACAACTATGACGAGACAATGTTTAGGAATCTTTTAGACCGAAAGCAGTTCTGCTCGACGACCCAACAAAGATTTTATTTTTCGTCTAAAATTAATAAAACGTACTTATAAACACGACCATTAGGATCATGAAAATGGCTTTCTGTTGTTGACTTCTTTGTGTACTGGATAAGTATATGTAAATATGTTCATGAATAGATATAGTATGTGGAGAGATATATGTATATAATGTGATCTGCATATGAATGCATATATATGGTGTCTCTGTGGACTGGCTTTTCTGAGAATTGCTCACTTCTGTAACAATCATTGAAGTCGGCAGCGATGGTTTAGGAATGCAAAATAGCAAAACATCAGCGATGAAGGATATTTGAAGAACTTTGACGCTAACGTGCCCTAGGATTTAAAGATCCATTAATTTGATATAACAAAATATATGTATGAAAAAAAAACCTGAGTCAAAAGGAGAAAATGAATATATTTTCATTTCAAGAGTATAATTTAATCCTCGCTTATTTATTGAATTAAAAAATAGTACAGTTACGTGATATTTTTATTTTTTTGATTTCTGTTTGAACTATTATTAACCACGCTACTGGCTACATTCTCTTGGTCCATTATGACACAATCTATCCTCAAAAGCTCAGTTGTGTAATGCTATGTCATATGGAACCCATACCAATTACGATACAGCGATAAGTGATAAGCGAAGCTCGTCTTCATGTTTCAAATATGTAAATCGACGTTTAACATTGTGGTTGACAATGGGTTATTTAACCCTTCGTAGGCGACCTGTATAAAGATGCACCCCAATAATAATAGTGCTTCTAAAGCTTTTGACAAACTTTACACATGAACTAAATTAAGCGAATTACTTGGTAGTTACTTTATGGCGTAGATAAAATACAGTTTTTGCATTTATAAAAATCTTTAAAATTAATTAATTTATATTATTTTTTTGTGAAGGTATAAAATATGTATTTTTTGTCTATATTAAACGTGTAGCACAGACACACTCTCTCCGTAATCGGGTGCTCATTAAATTCACTGTGTGATTTTTATAAGATGGTACCTATTGCCAATTGGTTTCATAATACTTGTCTTTATATAACAATATATTGTCTACGTTCTGGACAAAAACATTATTTCGGAAATAAAAGTTTCAGTAGATTGTATAGATGTTGAATGCTGTTACTACAGAACCGTATACAATCAAACAAGAACTTTTTCAAACAGTAATCAATAACCTTTAAATAATTGGGACTCTTATAAGAAGATGTAAACTTAAAAATGGTTACTTTTTATCCATGTCCGCTCCCAATGTGGAGTATGTGGCCTCCGAATGGAGGTATCTCAAAATATTGTATTCTGTACGAACTGCTGGTTACTGAGTTGCTCAACTTCTCTTTTTCGAAAAGAAAAGTGGGGATAGAATAATAAAGCTGGGGCAGGACTAGTGGTTAACTAATCGCTCTAAAAATGCTGTTTGTACTGGGATTCGAGCCCGTGAGATCTGTTGCGGAAACCAACGACGTTGACACTGCGCTACTGATAAACGGTTTTTACAATTTGTACTTAAAAAGTATTTTTTTAATATCTGTTTATTTTTTGACAAATGTAGATAATTAATATTTTTAAAAGAAAATAAATAAATTTGTGTGTTTTGCCAGATGAAACAGTGAAGAATATGATTATAAAAGATATTTACATTGTGGGATATGTCAAAACATAACTTAAACCATTACAATCAACGTTTTACTCAATTTGGAATTAAGTATACATATATACCCTGGAACAAAAACTTTATAGTATAGTTTCAAAAAAATATTTTATTTAGGTGCCAAGTGAAAACTATACATTGTCAAATGATAAATCAAATACATTAACGTTAAACTAGTATTTAAAAACCTTTGTCCTATTGTAATATTTTAAGCGTTAAAGTACATTCTCATCCGGGTTACTGCGTGTTATGTATTTCTTTTTATCAATTGCCTAGATTTCAGTGGGTGTCTGTAGATTCCTTTGTAGAAGATAATATAAGGTAATCCCCTTTTCTAAAATGCCATAATATTTGTTTGGTGTTTTTAATAAGCCCGCCGGACCACCATGTGTGAAGCGCTTTTAATGTATGTATATCACAAAATAAGCTTACACGTGACCCAGGGCAAGCTCGTGGCGATGGTGGTATTATCGTATTTTCTGTATTGTCATTTTATATTATATTTTGACTGTTTTCTGACAAAGCGTATTAAAGGACAACACAACACGTTATTGTGATAAATAAAAATTCATTTCGTCTCACATTATTTTTTAAATAACTAGTACAATATACCAAGATTTCTTTCATGGGTGTTATGACTATACAGTGGAACCTCTAATAACGAGTTTAATTCGTTCCAGAGTCTTACTCGTTGTGTGAAACAATTTTTTCCATATAAAACAATGTAAAATACAATAATGCGTTCCATGCTGAAAATAAAATCAATTTTTATGTATTAAATATTATTCTTATAAATTTTAAGCGTAACAACCTGGAATGCCATTTCAATTTTCAAAAAAACAATATAAAAATCGACAAGTTTGTTAGTATAAATTTATGACAAATAATTAATTCTTTTTTATTAGAAAGCTGTCTAGAGACATTCATTTTTGCCGACGCTTCAAAAATTGTTCAAAATGTGACACAGCATTGTCATTGAATACATTTGTAAAACGCATAGCCACCTCCTTATTAAGGTAATGCTTCACAATGTACGATGCAACAGTTTCCCATGCTTTTAGAATTTCTCTTAACGCACTAGAAAATTGTTGATCTGCTACTTCCTCCTTCCCCACTAACAAACTTTCCTCCATATCTTCTTGCTGTGAAAAACAATATAACTCCATAAACTCTTCGGTGGTCAGCTCTTAACCGTGCTCTTCTACAAGCTCATCAATATCGTTGTCATCCACCCAGTCCCATGGTATTAGAGTGGACACTGACGTGATGGTGGGACTTTGTCTTTCTGCGTCACTCGTAATGCGAAAGGTCGCTCGTTAAGGGAGCACTTATTTCATAATCTGTTTTGCTCGTTATGCGAATTACTCGTTATAAAAGGTGCTCGTTATGAGAGGTTCCACTATAATGAATTAAGCAGTGGTTATTTGAAATTTATTTTACTGTATTTTTAAATATTATTTTCTGCTAAAGTCGAGCATAATGTAAACTTGTTATTGGGAAAGCTTATATAATACCTTCCGATGTTATTAAGATACGAAGTTTTCGTTTTAGGTTTGAAAATGTTTACTTGTATCAATAGTTTATTTTTTCAGTCTTACTGTATTTCCAATTTAAGACGATACGCATATGTTTATAGTCAGTCAATCGCTTATTGAAATAATATACATCGACATTGAATTTGTCGGATTTTCTGCAAATTTAATGTTACATATTATGTAAAATGAATTAGTGCTACCACTAGAAATTGCTAGTTTTGAGATATGGTTGACCACACATAAGCTTTTACAGTTTAGTGAATCATTTAGTTATTTATCTCAATTCAACTAACATTTATTGAAACGTTGACAAAACCATAAAATGATATTTTGAGTTGTATTTATATGAAACTGAAAGAAGATTGTTTATATGTTTTTAATTCCATATCCAAACTGAGAGTCATTTTTTCTAGTTATACTTTTCTATTGATATATAAGTGACGTTTTAAAATATAAAGAGTATTATGTTACTCTTAACATTATATTTTTGACTTATCTTTCTGTCAAAATAGGCCATCGGTATCTGTGCATATTTTTGTAAGTTTTGTAAAAATTTAAGCTAATCGGTATTTTGTTTTTAAGCGTCTGCTGCTTGTTAAACAGTTACTCAATCTCTCTTTCAGGATAAATATGGATATAATGATAGGACAAAAGTATAAAATGTAGTAAGTTGATCCCACTCTTAACAAAACATTTGAAGGATCGGATAAGAAGTCGATAAAGTTGAATTCAATCATTCCAGTTAATTGCGTTGGTAAAAATCTGTCTTTTCTAGAGATCTGCACTATTGACCTGCAACTAACTGAGATATGCAAATTAAAATTTGGCTCGGCTGAAACAGTTATAGGCCTAATCGAAGCACATTTTATAATACTTGTCTAATGAAATGTCTTTCAATCGAAATTATAAGATATATTTAAATAATTATTTTATTAGATACCTCTGTGTATTATACAATAATAACCAGTTCCAGCAAGCGTTGCAATGCCACTCAAAGAAAGAAAGTGTTTGTGTTTAATTGTGTTTATGAAGTGTATGCTTTCTTTTTCTGTCTGTTTGGCGATTGTTTATAGTACGCGCCACCTACTGTAAATTTATTTTACTATAACCTTCGCGCAAGTGCAAACATACGTTGTCAAAATGTATGTTAAACTGTATGGCAGACAAACAAGCATTGATTTGTATATATAATACCTAATGTAAGTTCATTTTACTATCCCTTTAACCTTTCCGGAAGCGCAAGCAAAAAATTTGTCAAAGTTTCATTGCAATCGGATGAGCGGTGTGGCAACGCATAAAATACAAACAAACATTATTTTTTATATATTAGAAGATTAAATTATTCTGTATCTATTGTTGATTAAAAATGTATAAAATAATTACAAATACAGTTATATGGTTAAATATAAACATTAGTAATATAAGATTTTGTACATAATTAAAAAAATAACTTGACCTGGAACTCACGCCGAATAATATTAACAATTTATGCAAATATTATTAAAAACATATCAAAAATACTTCACAGTGAGTAAGTGTGTACTGCGTAGGATGAATCAAATAAAAAAGTATTTTTATTATAATAATATTTTAAATTGATATTCTGACCACCCTTGAAGTTCGGCATTATTTTCAAGTACTAAATCATGTACGTTCATTATCATTAAAAAATACGTTAGTTTTAAAACATTCGTGTTGATACTCATTAAGCAGATTCTGTTTGAAATGATGGACACTTATTAAGGCAATAATAAAAATACGAGTTAATATTATAATAGCTTATAATGTAATAAAAAAGGCCTTTTTGTTTTGAAATTCGAAATTACTAAATGAATTGTATTCATTATTTAATCATTTTAGAAAATTTACGAAAATAACGGAAAAACCATTAGGTTTTTAAAAAAATTGGTAAAATAGGACGAAATACGCGTTGGTTTTGTATGGATATTTTTTTTACTTTTTTGAATCGATGACAGATATTGAATGATATCGTCTTCTGCAGGGACTCACACGACGTTATAGCTGATCTTTTAGATTTGTCGTAGTAAAATCTCATTAACGCCAAAATAGTACGTTATACAGAAGTAATATTGACCAAGAATGCGTCTACAAACACATAAGTTTTTTTAGCAAGTCTGTTTATTTTTATGTGCATTTTAGTCAATTTAACATCGTTCCTATATGAATAGCCGTACAAATTAAAAACTTTTCTAGGAATATGTCAATCGAATTACCATATATCAATATGACAATTGAGCTACTGGAAATTGAGTAGAGGACACAAAAAAACCGTATCTGAATAAGACAGTCGATATTAAGAAAAGACTCATTTATTTTCTGTAGAATAAACAGACCCAGCGTAGTTACAGTGTTGTCAATAAACTATCTACTTGACACTTGTCAAATAACTGTTTAAACACGCCACGTGTGTGAGCAGGTTCAGTGTTTCAAATGGTGAAGAAATCCTGCCGGCCCAGAAAATAGTGGTCTCTATTCACTCGGTCGCTCATTTCACTTGTTGATTCACTAGGACGAGTGCTGTACTTTGCGTTAAAGCTGATTTTTTTTCAGTAAACTTCTTTCTCCGTAGAGAAACGTAGTAAACGATATATAAAATGTGTATGCTGTTATTGTCTGCGAGGCAAAGGCTACTAGTAATGCTTGTATTTTTTCACGTTATCGAATAAATTCTAGAAAACAAAATGATATTTAAAATAGTACAGATTCTTTATGTACTCCTTAACCCAATCGAAAACTTAAAATCTAACATTGATTTTCCTTGATAGAAAACACATGTGATTAATCTTTAAATTATAGATAATATCTTAAACAATAAATACTAGCGCGCACGACGTGTTAATTCAAAATGTTTAATATTCAACTACTGATTTTCCTTTCGTTTCAATACGAAGACGCACTTTATTTTCCTGATTCTTTAATCCCTCAAAATAAATCTAAGAGTTAAAACATAATTTTCTCATGAAAAGAGAATGTAATAAAAATAAAAATATAAATCATCATTTTAATTTATCTAACAATATATTCAAAACTTTTTCGTTATATGAATATTGGTTTGAAACAATGCAACATTCTTTTCACACAGTGGGTGTTTGTAGAAAAAAATGCAAACAATTTAATATAATATTATGAACATTTAGCTAGGGTTACCAGTACGCTTATTTTAAAGAATATATATTATTTCCTTCTTTTAGTCTTATTTTTTAAAGATAAATAAGTATCAAAGACGGAATTCCGAAGAAATAATTGACATTACAGCATTATCGTACATTGGCAAACACTATATCAATTAAATTTCCATCATGATCTTATAAAGTTATTTAATATTGATAAGCATTTTGATTTATTTTAAATCTTCACTTTATATTTCAACCTAATAGTTTTAAATCAACTGAATTGTTTTGTGTGGAGATTTTCCGTTTTCAAAATAATGCACCAACACCTAGTTTTACACGATTATAAACTATAAGGAAAAACGATATAATTATTTAGTTTTTTAACGTCTTTCGTAGGTGGTTAAAAGTATGTTATTAATAATAATGTACCGATCAAGAACTTAGTCGGTTTGGA
The DNA here is from genome assembly GCA_031772345.1 of Himalopsyche anomala. Lineage (NCBI taxonomy): Eukaryota > Metazoa > Arthropoda > Insecta > Trichoptera > Rhyacophilidae > Himalopsyche > Himalopsyche anomala. The sequence goes on from CM062839.1 coordinate 1,313,692, forward strand.
TCAAACGTTGCTTTTTAAAATACATTAATTCTTAATATTTGCTCATAATGAATGAACAGTAATTAATACCTACGCTCTCGGACATATTATGTTTTGATCAAATCGATGTCATTCTTTAATACGCGTGTTCTCTCCAAATTATCAGAATCTAAAATGCTAGTACATATAGTAAAACGAGGTTTTTGAATGTTCGGTTTAATAACGAATATTATTTATTTTTTCCACCTCATATCAACAAACCACATTTTTTTATTAAGCAAAAACAATATTTAGCTTTTTGTAATATCATTTTATAGATTTCATCTTGTGGCCACCCTAATATAGCTCGTATACATAAAATTATAGTCCGAAAAAAATGGAAGCAAATAAACTTTATTGATTTTCTGAGATTAACAATTCAAACTATTTTATGAAATAAATTAAATGTAATAAAAAACGATGATGTTTTATTATGAACATGTAAATATTTCTTCATATCGATTATTGCCTCTCATAAAATAACATTTTTATCTCTTTTAGAATAGAATTATAATCAACAGCCATTAATCATAAGCTTCCGTCGCATCACTTATAGAAAGTTTTTTTTTTGTAATCGAAAAATCCGCTATAAATTTGCAAAAATCTTTAATTAATGCAGCAATATGTTTTTATATATCTGATCGAAATGAGATAGGTTTGACTGTTTTTTCATTCCATACTTTCACTTCTGAAATTAGTATGAATAAAAATCCACCATTAGTTTTTCGTAAATGTATATACAGAAGAAAAACTTATTAAGCATCTCAGTTCCTAAAATGGAGAATGTCGACTAGATTTTGTCTCGTATTATATTAAAAAAAACTCTATAATGGAAAACATATATTTTAAAATAATTTTTAAAATGGAGAATTTTAAAAGAAGTTTTTTTACGAGCCACTTTTAAAGGTAAACCCAATTAATAACCAATTGCCAATTTCAATTTCGACCATTTTCTATTTAACAAACAAACAAACAAAAAATGACGCATAAGTACATCTATAAATATTACAACAAATTTAATATTTTACTTCAAAAAATAAACTCACGTGAAAAAATAAATATAAATTACGATTGCTGTGTCGTTTTTTTACGTAATTACATGAATAACTATTCTGTCGATGTTATTTAATTTAGCCAATTATTAAAAAAAATGTTTCTTGCCAATTAGCATAATGAATAAAATTAAAGTATTTCGAAATACTTAATAGAGTACATCTAGGAGGCTAAAAAACAGAATTCCAATAAATTCTCGTACTTTTTCAACCTAATAATAATTCAGTTAACCTCCTAATATAAATGCGTGGCATTATATGTATTCAATAAAAAAAAATCGTAAAGTCTTCTTCGGAAATCCGAGGCATAACCATCATAAATCGTCCCCACCTCGCAATCATCAGGTGTTCTTTGTGAAATGAAATCATATTCTAATTTACGTCTACGCAACTGACAAATCTCTTTTTGACCCTTTCTGTGCCAGAGTGAGGTACTTGCCAGTTAAATTTATTACCCTTTACACCACTGTCATATTTATATCTCTCAGTCGTCGAAATAATATATATTCGATGGATATAATACAGTGGTAACGTTTTTATACTAGGATAACCGAGTAATTCATATTATTTGCTGATACGTTTTTGTATATACAATCTACTCTTTTTTACACGGCAGATACGTTCCACTAAAAATCAAGTGAGCAATTGATTTTTTTATAAAAGTTCATTGAATTTAAAAAGCCGTATTATTTGAAAAAATACAAGATTTTTGTATAGAAAATCGTGTTAGAAATGATGTTGAATTGAGAAAATTCCTGCGTGTACGTGTCACGCATGAATCTGTGCTGAAGCTACAACGGAGCGCAGAACAGGACAAACAGGACGTGCCTGTGTTGCTTCTTCATATAATATCTGTGCTGACCTATGTATGTTGCACTGCGGTGCGTCGTCCGTGTCTCAGCTTACGTCTATTCTAATAGTATAAATGCAAGCACGCAATTTTCATCAGAATAAGTATGAATGGTTTACGATGAGAGGGCAATGACATGAGTGTAGTTAATTAATTTAGGGTGGATGTTGCATGGTTAAAACAAAGTCAGTGTGTTATAAAGTCACTCAAATTTCTTTATAAAATATGATCGTTCCTCCGATGTAAATTTATTTTAACACTTAAAAATATAATTCTGTTGATGCAGTAAATGTTTCAATATTTTTCTTGGAGAAGTTTCGTAATTTGTTTTAAAAGACGTTATAAAACACAAACCTACACAAATATTTGTTTCCTTATTAAAAATAAAAATATCTTTCGTCTATTTATTAAAATTATAATACATTAATAATACATACGTTAGATGTTGTAGTCTTGGTACACACTGTGTCAAGGTGTTCGGCCATTAGAGGTATTATTAATGTGCGGGATTACTAAGAACGGTGAAGTGACTGCCAAGATTTATAATTTATTATTTCATACATATTTATTTAAAAAACGTGATTTTTTGTTTCTTTTTGATAAAACAATGATATGAATGTGTTACTTTTGAATCAATCAAATGGACATAACTTTGACGAGCTTTAAGCTCATTTAGTATAGTCCTTCAAACATTATTCTTTTTTTAACTCTCGCGGCTCGGAGACTAGAAAAATACTTCTCGGCCGATGGGGGTCTTTTAGGGACCCCAGTGGTTTCCTCATTATTGGCCTTATTCTTATGAATTTCAAAAAAATAAATAGTCTAAGGGCTTTAAAATATCTCTCTGCATCATTCCTCATACATTTTTTTTTATAAAAATCCGTGTTTTTTTATTAAATAATCATATTTTAAGTTGCGCGTAAAATATACGTCATTTCAGTGCAAATATCAATGTGCTACTGGCGCGCTTTGCTTAGCGGCGTTCAGCCTATTATCTTACGAACGATCGCTGATAAGCGGGCGCTTATCTCTTATCTTATCGTATTTATATAAACTACAAAACGTCCAAAAAACTATGATATAAGAATACCTTAATTATAAACATTGTATCACCCATATTAAAGTAGATATTTAAGAAAATGTGGGTATTGGGGTCGCATTTCTTGAGCTTAGAACCGGAAAAGTTAACAAAGTATTTGAGAGCAGCTTGAGAAAAAAAATATCCAAAGTCTAACATTTTATTGAGACCTTTACATGATCAATAACCACAGCCTTTTGACAGATAAGCGATCTCTTATCAGTTGGAAACATCTTGGATGTATTGTTTTCACACATTTCCACAAAACCTATTTTTTTGTCGATACAGCGATTTACTATAGTGCCTTAAAAATGTCAAAGAAATTGCCAGATGGCACTTTCTGGATGGATTTTGCACACTATTTCGTAGGAATCGTGGTTTTATATTTTATACTATAAAATGTATCCCAAAATTTGCTCTGTAACTTTCTGTATCATTTTGCCTAAGAAATTAATCATTTTCACTTTAAATGTGTTTTCTGGCAATTTTGGTTGAGAAATCATTGTCTTAAAAATTAAAGCACAATTTTGTTCTAATTCCACGTTTATTTAATAAGATCAGGACTAGTTTTACTCATTAGGAGTATTTTCAACTGATAAAAATATACATTGATACAGGTTAATTTATACAAAGACTTAATAAAATTTGTCAAACAATTGGCAATAGAAACATGAAAAAAAAACTTATAGACCATGATACAATATACGAATAATTGACTGTTAAATATTATTTATAATAAAATGTTCACGATTTCTTACAAATAAATGCTGTTAATTTGCAATCACATTAAAAATCAATTAACTTAGAATGGTAACTATTAATAAATTAAAAATGTAATCTTAAATACTCGTTATCAAAAATAGCAAATTGGATATTTTACTATATAATTTATAATATCAAAAATAATTAGTATAATAGCAATATAAACGATTTTTAAAAACTCTCAGATAAAGTGGGTATAAATATTTTTTCCAGTCAAATAAATGGCTAAGTGATATCTGAAATGGTTTGCTTTTAAGTATTGATAATGGGTTCGATAAATCATATAAGATGCGTGATCTTACTAAATAAAGCAATGTAGAATTATGTATTGTTTTTTTTTTTTTGTAAATGGATACATCTTTGACGTTTCGGACGCTATGATTCAATTAGTTCAGGTTAAAATATAAGGGAACAAATTAAATGGTCAGAATTTAAATCAATTTTTGGTCAGAATAAAAATATAATACGGTCAGAATATTTTATGAACTTTTTGGTTAGGTTAGGTTACACTGACCGATATATTATGACCGTTTAATATAAATTCTGACCAATCTAATATGTAAAAAATAATGTTTGTTTGTTCGTACTTTATGCGTTGCAACACCGCTCATCCAATTGCAAAAAAACTTTGACCAACTTTTTACTTACACTTCCGGAAAGATTAAAGGCATATTACAATTAACTAATGTAGGTCTTATATTTAAAAATCAATGTTTGTATGTCTGCCATACAGTTCATTTTGACAACGTATGCTTGCACTTACGCGATGCTTATAGTACAATTACCTTACAGTAAATTTGAATCGTTCAAATTATGTACACTCCCACAGATTTTGTCTTTATGCTTTATGCAATGGCTTTAGACTCAGTGATACATTTATTTATTAGATAAACATGAAACATTCATTTACTAAGCGTCAGTTGAAGTTCATCCGTGCACTTGAACGCCTGAAGATGCCGAAAGGTGAAACCTGGGTCGTTAGTGACAAAATCTGTGGGAGTGTACATAATTTGAACGATTCAAATTGAATATTGAAATTCCACCTAGCACCTTCAGTCGAAATCATAAATTATAACTTACAGTAGGTGGCGCGTGTGTCGTACCATAGACACTCGGCAGCAAACGTCAAACGTACACTTTAATAAACACAATTGTCTTTGAGTAGCTTTGCAACGCTTGCTAGGAACCGGCTGGTGTAATATAAATTCTAACCGGAAAAATAAGAGCCAAAGTAATTTTTTACTAGTCAAATTGTAACCAAAAACAATATGTATTCAATTCCACTTGTTTTCTGACACATTTCTCGTGTAGTCAATCAATGCTTCTTTATAGATATCAAACGTAAATCGATAAAAGACAAAAGCGTTATAAATAAAACAAAATATTTGGTTGAAAGTGTAGTCACTTAAAAAATATTTCCCTCTCATAACGGAAGATCGTTAAAGACGCACTTTTTATCGAGCTATATTTTTCCTATGCCGCAATGTTATGCAATCTTTTCAGCATTGAACCCAATGCGTAAAGGTGAGTTGATTTCAAATTGACATGTAAATTATTGCCTTTGAAAGTATTGCAAGCAACCGGCAATCCCCGCGGAGCAGTAAAAACGTTACGCCAAATGCGGTGTCATAAAACAACATTACATACCTTAAATTATACACGTTTGAGTTTAACTCGAATGTAATTTATTTAACGTGAATACGAGTGTGACGCGTTGACCCAAATACTAACATTATCTTAATAATTAATTATTATATTAATTGAGTCGTATTTCATAAAAAAGAATAGTACATATAATCAGTGCTTTTTTTTAAAAAAAAAAAAAGGTGCCGGAACGCACTTTTTTCGAGCATTTTCTAAGAAGGTATATTATTTATTATATATTCGAATATCATTTTGATAGAATTAATGTACAACAAGCCCTTTCGAAGAAAGTACATACTTGATAATCTTTTGCATGACATTAATTTATGGGCCCTATGATACCCTATATATTCAAAAGGGATTAACAGTCAATGGCTTCCAAGAAAAGAAACGAAAGTTTTAAAATAGAAAAAATAAAATTTTACGAACATTTATTAAAATTTCGAGAAAAAAGGTGCCGGAACGCCGTTCCGCCACGTTACAGGGTAAAAAAGCCCTGCATATAATACATCAAAAGTAAAGGTATAATACATTTCATAAACGGAGGAAATTATTGTAAAATAATCATAATCACACATAACTAAGAGATTTTGATTTTCAGAGATATTCGCAAATTAGGTAACGAACCAGGTAACACCCTGTTTCTTATTGGTTTTGTAAAAACGTTGGAACTGGCTGTGGAATGTGGATCCATCCGAAGAGCTTCAGTTCTGAGAGTCTCTTTTTTCAACCGCTAGGATTTTGGCGTTCAGGAACCTAGATCCTTTAAGTAGACGGATGTCGGTTTTTGTTGATAAGATATCCTCGACAGAGGTCAAGGATACTGACATGCCACGAGATGTAGAAAGGTGATTGATTGGTGACAAGGAGTCTTAGAGCCATATCGTCGTTAATTTTTTACAAACACGTATCTAAAATTTTGTCAGTTTTTATTTTTTTATGTAATGAATTCAAATTTTAAACATATTCCTTTAAATAGTATCCCAAAAAACTATATTCCATGATTTATTTAACGTAATACAAAAACGATGGCTCAAAAATAATATAGTCACTTACTATGTTTTGCATGAAGGAGAAGATCGCATGTATGGAAACGATTTTAATTCCTTTTTTATCAACGTCCTCAAAGATATTGAGAACAAAACTATTCCAGTTACTTTCGATGGATTCGGCGGTAACTTTGAAGAAGTTCATTTCAATAAAAAAATAAAATAACTTAGATTATTCCACATATTGTGTTACAAAATATGAAACGTGTTTCGCCTCTTTCAGAGGCATCCTCAGACAACTACTTTTGTAAATGCTTGCTTAAGTACGAATAGGGACGTCCCGTGGGCATAGGCGAGTAGGCAGTTGCCTAGGGGCGGCAAGTCTTAGGGAGCGGCAAACGATCACAGAATACATGTATTTATAAAGTGGCTAAATATGTTTTAATGGTGTATTATCACCAATGGTTAAATTTACCGCAAAAACCTTGTATATGTATTTTTAGAACAATGAGAAATAGTGAAAAAAAGACACTTCATTAAACATTTTTTATTTGAAAAATAGTAAGGGTGCAAGTTAAAACTCTGCCTAGGAGCGGCACATAGCCTAGGAACGCCACTGAGTACGAATACTTAAGCAAGCATTTGCAAAAGTAGTTGTCTGAGGATGCCTCTGAAAGAGGCGAAACACGTGTCACATTTTGTAACACAATACGTGGAATAATCAAAGTTATTTTATTTTATATATTATTCCAGTTTCTGTTTTATAGCGATAAAAAGCGATAACGGTAGAATAAAGTACATTTATGTGTCGTCGAAAATTGCACTTTTTGAGATACAAGGATGTCGAAAATTACCAACGATATCCTTCATCTAGAGTTCACAAACGTCGGTTTTTGTTGATAAGATGTACTTAACGAAACTGAAGAATACTGACATGTCACAGGAGGAAGAAAGGCGATTGGAAGGTGACATCCCATAGTTGTCAAATGCTTCACATATGGAGTTAATCTTGTCCAAGAAGAAGTAAGAAGACTCGTGTTGGACTACTTATTACTACGTAGGTTGGTGCATTGTAACCATAACAGCATATTATGTATGACTTCAGTTTTAGGTTTATAGTTTCCGCTTTTATACCAATATAATATGAATTCTTTTTTATTCTGAGGAAGTTACATAAACGAATAATAAGAGACTCAAAACCTTCAAAGTTTATATAAAACTTACGAAACCTTTTATTAATTTTAAAAATAAGGTTTAATTAATTTTAAAATTATTAACATATTTTAATATTTGATTACATTATTTCAATACATATTTATTTCCGCATCAGTTCATTAGTAAATAATAATTCATTAATGAATGCCTGAATACTTTTCTTTGGTATCGCATACATAAATTAAATGTTGGACAACAAATTATTGATAAAGACTTATTTTTTTTTATTATTAAGTCGCAATTTAACGTTACGTAAAATATTTGTGTTATTTACTTCAATGAATTTATATATTGTACGTAGGTATTTAAAATTCTATATTCTATAGCAGCCATACTCAACCTGCGGCCTACGGGCCACATGCGGCCCAGTAAGCTCTTACCAAATCGTGGATTTCAAATTCCTCGGCGAGCTAAAAAAAAAAAAAGGAGTTTCGGAGACATCCGAGGAAAAAGTATACCAAATCGAGGATTTCAAATTCCTCGGTGAGCTAAAAATAGGATTATACCATAAATATGTTGCGGCTTACGTAGAGAAGCAAATATCGGAATGCGGCCCGGAGAAATAATGTGGTATTGGTATTGGTAGCTATAAATATGTTATACAAATCGGTGTTTAATGTCAATTCTTCGTGTACTGGTAGAATATTAATTAATAAAAATACCACAATTTATGGGACTCGTTTAGCAAATAATTATTAGGATAAATAGAGTTTCATTTAGTATTTTCAACTTTTTCTTTTTTAATATTGAGCATATTCACTCTTGACGAAACACCTCAACAGAAGATACTTGACGAGAACTTGTAATTATTCATTCTTAGCATATTTTTAAAGAGACTTGTACTAGTGCAATAATAAAAACATAATTCTATCAGTTTACAAAAAATGAACCCAAATACACTATTCTCTCTTTCAGTGAATCATAATTATTCAAAACAAATAATAAATAATTCAAATTCAATTCACGATATCAATTTAGGAATAGCTTAAGCACTCGTCCATACATACATACAATACTAACAAATTCCGTTGTGCTTATTTATACAGCAAACAGAACGCACATAATTGCATGTTTGCTCTGTCAATTATTTCACGAGATTTATTTGTTGTCTTGCATAGTATGTTTACATATTTTATAAATTGATTTTTTCTCGTTATTAAATGCTCCAACACGGCTAAAAATTAATCTACATATAACTGTTAATATTCTTTGATTATTTATTATACCGACAACTTGCTTTGAATATATTTTTAATAAAAAGCGGCGTAGAGATGAAACATTTGTGTCGTGGAATTGTATTGCAATATTTTACTTTTTGGGTGTTCACTGACAATACTTAGTGGAAAGGCACAATATACCTTTGTACTCATTTCCACATTTATCACCTCCATGCCCATGATGCAATCGTAAATAGTTGAGCCATTAAGTCATTCAATATTTCTCTTAATATTGTCAACAAGTATTAATCATTTTAGGTATTCTAGCATATACACATTTTTAACATTATTTTTTAGCTGCTAACTTAGGTTTAAATACTGTCAATAAATAGTGAAACTGAGATGCCATCATGGCAGGGAACGTGATTTTTTAAGATGGCATGTTATGGGTTATTCATCAAGACCAGGAACAGCTTAGCTCATGGCGAGAATTGTCAACTAATTAGAAATAGAATTTTAACCGTTTGAATACCACGCAAATAAATCATTAATTTGTCCCAGAGATAAGAGTGTTTTTGAGAAAAATAATTTTGCCTAATATACACTCCAATTCGATATTTTAAAAACCTATATTCACTCAATATAGATAGCACTATACATATTTATATAAAAAATGCTTATATTATATTAGAATACCAAGTATTTAATTTTTTAAATGTCTTGGATATCCGTGTTTGCTTACATATGTTCCGGACACAGGTGTCCGCTTGGTATTCAAGTGGTTAAAGTGTTATTTATACAAACATTGCACAATAATTATACAAACAGTTGAACATTGTTTTTGTATAGATAACAATGTTAAATTATATTTCTTATTGATGAAAAATATAACTATTATTTGTATGTATGTGTCTTGTCCATTTTATTCTAAAAACAAAGCCAAGCTTAATACCAACCATGTCCTAGAGACACATTCTTGGTTTCCTAAGTCTCGTTAAAAATAATGATATTGGTATGTAACACAATAATATAACCATTTTTTTCTGTGTTTCCAGGTAAGTTACAAAATCTTCTCCAAATGAAACTTCATCAACGAATAATATCGACCAGAAAATAATGCACAATCGTGAGTTTTATTGCCATATTTAAAATACAAAATATCGTATTCACAATATTTTTACAGAAATGTTTTCGTTTTAGAAAATTACCTTGTTAGAATATTTTATATGGTTTTATTCAAAAATTATTCATAACTAAATATTATTAATTTAATTTGAATACTTATTGATTTATCGTTGCTGACATATTATTGTTTTTTTTTATTTTATAACGATGTAGGTGTTTGTTATTTATTTATTTTTAACGTGAATTATTTTAAATCTCTAATATATTGAACTTTAAATTAGCTGACAACTTAATGGACGTTAATTTATGTAATACAATAAATATAAAGTGACAGCAGCGTCTGATTAAAACAATGATAATAATTGTTTTATTTTATCAAAATATCTTATTTGATTACGATGTAAACATTTGAATTTTTATTGAATTTACACAAGCGTGACTGTGGCTCAAATAAAATATATATAAAAAAATATTTTACCGTTAGTTATGCTAGTTTTTCTAAAGTTTTTATGTAAGTCATTATTTAGATATTATTCTTAAAATACTATGTTCTCTCCAGCCGAATCCACCGGTAGACTTTTATATTATTTATAGATGACTATTTTTTTATTTTACACAACATATTTACTTTCAAATGCAAGCTTACATCATAATAATCATTAAAATTTTGATAGTTTATATATACTCTTATATAACCATTATCAGTGCCGGCGTAACGTGTAGGCAGACTAAGCGACCTCCTGTTGAGGTATATCTGGAGGAGCGACCAAATGCCTGGCATTTGAAGGAATTTCAGAACCTTTCCTTACCGTGCTCGCCTCCAATTTTGAGCATATGGACTTTTAGTGGAGAATATCTTTAAAAAAAGTGATTCTGCGATAACTACTAGTTACTCAGTGGCAAAACCTCCATTTTTTGAGAAGACTAGGGATAGGACTATAACAAAACTGATGGTTAGCTAATCGGTCTCACTAAGCCCTTTTTTAGGATATGATAGGTAGGAGAGAATTAAAGACATCGCATATATCCATGCCTTTACATGTTTTATAAATCCATTTATGACAACCGTCTAAACTGGGATTCGTACACGTAACCAAAACCAACAACGCTGACTACTCAACTACTCTGTCAGCTTGTTGTAACTAGGGCGGAAAAATAAAATCTTGCCTGGGGCGGTCAAATATCTCGCGCCGGCCCCGATCACAATGGCTCTGAGTTTTGTCTTTCCCCATCTTTCAACACTCAACAGCTTATTTTAAATCAACTTGGCAGTACTAATTATAATAAAAGCATTATTTTGCAATAAAATACTCACTTCTCAAATACAAGTAATGTATAATATGCATACATATTACGTTCCAGTGATATGCCTACGAAAAACATAATATGAAACTATATTAATTTTATTCCAATTCTTAACTTTATATCTTCTAATGGATTATATATTCGTCCTGGATAGTGACTAAAACTTTGAAAACTTACACATTCTAGACCATTTTAATGTGTTATTGTTTACTAAAAAGCAGGTTCGACAATTTGCTACACAAATAGGTTTTGAACAAGTCTTATACATGGAAGTTTTGTGTTTTTTTTTAATACCCTAGAAATAATTATATTTTAATTTATCTTTTACATATACTAAATACAAAATTTCTCGACTTTGTAAGAGATACACTTCACATTCCACAATCATTATAATATTTATAATGCATTACACAAATTAAATAATACCGCTAATAATTCATTTAACTGCAATCCTAATGGTTTAACGGCGTAATTATTTCTTACGACCATGTATGTCTTAACTGTTTATCATCGTTTTAACACTGACCCTAAATTTACTTTACGGCCTCATAAGAAAGAATAATTTAACGACATATCAGAATATTGTGGTAACAATGAACATCTTTGATTATATCCAAGACATTAAGTTAACTGCTTGAAGTCTTCTTATTGACATAATGTTTTGACTCACGCTGTTCTTAAACATCTGCCTTCTGATATCAAAATAATGTTGTGTTCACCATATATCAAGTTATGTCACAACAAACACACTTGTATTTACCAGGGCTGCAGCGCCGGAATACCAATACTGATAAACCGGTTTTATGATGAACCGGTTAATATTTTTTATTTTATTTTCAATATTCTTTCTTTATTTCTTGCCAATGTTGTATTTTATAAAAACTAATACATAAATTATACTTATTTTCGAAAAATTAAGCCTGTAATATTTTTATAATTAAAAAATATTCGCGCCAAATATTTTAAAGTTTTAAAGGTCAAACGAGAAAAACTCGATGAGAATTTATTGTGAGGAAAATTGACAGCACAAACACTTACGTCTTAGGTCTCAAATTGAAATTGTGTAAACTGTCTTACCACAATGGCCAAATGATAACATTATGTCTTATTTTTGAACAATTGTTTCGATTGTCTTTCAAAATTAAGTAAAAAGATTTTTTCACAAATTGATTTTTTATCGCTTTCTCTATATATTTGCTTTACAATAAGATCACATTTTATTGTTAAGCAAAAACAATTATTCACATACTTTTAACAGTTTTAACTAAAATGCATTTTTAGTATGAAGGCACATTGCTTATGTTTCTAGACAGTCAATTACAAAATATCAAGAACCAAAAATAACGCACCGGTAATAGTTAATAATATATCACAATAACGTTTATCAAAATTGTCAGGAGATTTGCAATCCCTAGTAACAACTTAACATGTATGCTGATTGAATATTGGAAAATAATGTTTAACCACATTTAATTCGTAATTAATACCGTTCATTGTGGCTGTCTAAAAAATGCAAATGATTTATGATGTAGTCTTAATAAAAAACAAGGAATTTATAGTTTTCACACGGTTGTATAAGAATACGATGTTTTTTAACCTTTGACGTTCTTTTTTCAATCAATATTGAACTAATAGCCTCATCAAAAGTCGACTGGTGACTTGCTAATTTTTCAAGAATTACAAACGATAATATTTTTTTAACTGACGCAATGTCACCTCTGAATATAACGTCAATCTTAAATACATAGCTCGTAACTCGATTTATCACATGCTAGTTTTATTAAACTAATATTTTTCATTGAATTAGAAGATAAAAAATACGTACTAATTGATGATTTATATCTTTAAAATTTTATATCATGCTTTCATTTGAGTGTATGATTTCGAATAGAGATGAATTTTTAATACCATTTTATTTCTTAAATATACTTGTAATAATTCGTAATATGTCGCTTACAAGTTGGTAAGAACTAAATTACATAAAAGTAAAGAAATATCAACACTTAAAGATTCAATTTAAAATTTCGACTAAAGGTGTGATAATTTTAACATTCCTCGAAATGAATTCGAGGATCACTTTATTCTTAAAACAACTGTTATTAAACCACAAATTTTGGCTAACAACACGAAACTTCATCCGTGCACTTGGACGCCTGAAGATGCTGAAAGGCGTAACCAGGGTCGTTAGTGACAAAATCTGTGAGAATGTACATAATTTGAACGATTCAAACTTAAAGATACATCAAGCACCTTCCACACAGCAGATGGTTAATGTATTTTATCAGTCATACAAACAGATATTTAAAAAAACAACTTTTTTTATTAGTTACAAATATCACTATCACAGGTTTTTAAACTTCTTTATCCTTAATTAAGATAGTTATATAGTTATTTAAAAATATATGTTTTTCATATTTTAAGTAAGTATTTAAAAATAATTCAAAGCATATAAAATTAATTGCAGATTATTTAGGTCTGTAAATTCATCTCTAATGAAAGCTTAAAATCGTCTTAGCTTTTCAGATGCAATGTCCACGGGGTCGAATTCTAGTATAGACATATTTATGATTTATGAATTTTTTATTTAAGGCATGCAAGTCTTATAATGTCTGAAACTCTGTCCCACTCATCCTATACATACCGAGAACTTTTTTTGGAACTAATCGAGGTATCTCAACAGATTTTTTGTACGAGAACTGCTTGTTAATCAGTCGCTCAACTTCTCTCTCTTCGCTTTCGCTACACAAAATTATTTAAGGATCGGAAATGGTAAGAGGGAATTTTTAGTCATCAAAAACACCCATGCCTTGAAAACAGAAGTAGATAAATCGATCGAAAAAATTCTGTTCGTACTGGGACTCGAACCCGTAAAGTCTGGCTGGGAAGCCCACAACGCTAACTGCTGCGCCATACGACCGAGAACGTTTATCTAACTATTATTCTTGTCTAACCTCATCTTATGACCAAAACTGTTTTTTTATTTAAAAAACGACTTATCAACAAACAGCTCACGTATAACAATTTCTATGTCGTTGAGAGCATATATGATTTTTAAAAAATACATTTTGAATACATAATATTTATTTCGCATTTATTTTAATTGAGTATTCTGTTGGCATTCCAATTAACATTTATGTAATTTTAATAAATTCACTAAGCCTCCGGCATTCCAACGATGCTGTAAAATTCACAAATGATTTTATTTTGTAATTACTAACAGACTCATGTGTAATGAATATCAAAACTTATAGATACAAAATGTATAATATATTATACATGAAAAAATAATAAATAATACTAACTCAGTATCCGTTTGGGTTTTTTAATCTATGTACAGTGGAAAATCTCATAACGAACAACTCTTATAATGAGTAATTCACACAACTAGCAAAACATATTGTGAAAAAAATACTCCCTTAACTTTTCCGGTTCTAAGCTCAAGAAATGCGACCCCAATACCCACATTTTCTTGAATATCTATTTTAATATGGGTGATACAATGTTTATAATTAAGGTATTCTTATATCATAGTTTTTTAGACCTTTTGTAGTTTATATAAATACGATAAGATAAGAGATAAGCGCCCGCTTATCAGCGATCGTTGGTAAGATAACTAGACTGAAGCGCGCCAGTCGCGCATTGACATTGGCATTGGAACGACGTATATTTTACGCGCAACTTAAAATATGATTATTTATTAAAAAACCAAGGATTTTTATAAAAAAATGTATGCGGAATGATGCAGAGAGATATTTTAAAGCCCGTAGACTATTTATTTTTTTGAAATTCATAAGAATAAGGCCAATAATGAGGAAACCACTGGGGTCAAAAATGACCCCCATCGCCAGAGACGTATTTTTCTAGTCTCCGAGCCGCGAGAGTTAACGAGCGATATTTCGCATAACGAGTGACGCAAAGATTTGAAAAGATTACTTTTATATCGTTGCTTGACTCAATATGATTGACAAGGCGTGGGAAGGGGTTACTAAGAGAACCCTCACTTCAGCTTGGAAGAAGCTTTGTCAAGGAGCGTTGTCGAATGTGATTTTGAAGGGGTTTGAAACAGTACCTGTGGAGTCTGCAGTCAGCAAGATTGCATCTTTGGCCAATACCATGAGACTGGAGGTGGATAACAACGACATTGATGAGCTTGTGAAAGAGTACAGTCAAGAGCTGACCACAGAAAAGCTTATGGAGTTGCAGTGTTTTTCACAGCAAGAAATTATGGAGGAGATTTTTATAGTGGAGAAGGAGGAAGTAGCAAAGAAACAATCTTCTGGCGCAATAAGAGAAAAGCTGAAAGCATGTGAAACTGTTGCATCGTACAGCATTAATCAGTTGATTTTTTAGAGTTTTTTGCAAATCGAAATCGCATACCAGGTTGTTACGCTCCTTAACGATTTAAATATTCGTAATTTTACTTGAATACACGTAAAAAATATAAAAAAATGTTTTTTTTTTCGGCATGGAACGCATTATTGTATTTCAAATTGTTTTATATGGGAAAAATCGTTGCGCATAACGAGTGTTTTACATAACGCTTAAGATTCTGGAACGAATTAAACTCGTTATAAGAAGTTCCACTGTATAATGAAACTCTATTATGGGTGGTTAAAATATGGTTATATTAACTGGTATATTGTCACCCGAGCAAAGCAGATACTGTTATATCTCATAGGCAACATACTTGAAACACGAAATGTTAGCCTAATGGATTGAGACTCTGTAGATTAGCGTTGTATAATATAATGAATAAGTCAATTATAATTAGGGCTTGCATTACCGGTTAACCGGTAAATCATCCAAAACGCACCATCGGTAAATACCGATAAATCGGAAACTTTACCGGAAATTATTTTACCGTGAAGCAAATGATAAACATAGGCATATTATAACGAAAGTTGATTGTAGACATACATGCAAAATTAGTAGTTTCGTTTTTTTTCGACTCTGGTAACGTAAAACACTTTTTAGTAAAATTGTTATTTATTTGAAAAAAACGAATTTGTTAATATTCATTTTATATAGTCATTTTTTTCATAAATTTAACAGAAACATTTAATTTTAATATTATTTGACTTAATTTGAATTACGAACTTATATTAGGTATATACAAATTACTTACGTCTACGTAAATCTACATATGTCCATTTTTTTCCATTTACCGGTAAATAACCGGTAAACTGGTAACGGGATAAAATATTTACCGGTAATTATAAATATACGGTTAATTGAAAGCCCTTATTATAATTTATTTTTTCTTTCTCAAAAATAGTTTTCACGTACAAATTTTACATTAAAAACTAATAAAATAATTAATATTTTAAGCAGTGCCGAAAAAAATGGTAATTGGCATAACAATAAACAAAATGAGATGCTTTTAAATAACAAATCGTTGATTTGAAAATTTAATACAAAATAACAGAACATTGATTGATCAGATAATTCTGTTATCAAAACAATCTTTTGATAAAATTGGCATTTACTCGATGAATTCAATTGAATCATTGAGTTGCAAGAAGCACTTTGGAAGCTTTTTCAAGTTTTGATTAAATGCATTATCTGTATTTGTGTTAACAATGTAATATAACTATTTAATTTGTATGCAGATGATGAGTACACATATTTGTTTTTTTTAATACTCAGTTCTCAGACTTTGGTTTTTTGCATATCGCCCAAATTTCCAAAATAATTCCCCCAACAGATATAACGGAATTTGTAATTCTCATACACACTAGATAAAATTTACGCTAAAGAAAAATAAATCGTTCATTGGTCATTTTCATACAAAATCGTTCAAAATGGCCTTTGCAACTCAATTATTCAATTATAAATAGTCAAGGAAAATGGTAAGATATTACTTAATATTTTGCTATTTTTACGATTTAACAAATACAACCAGAAAACCACTCTTTTTGACCCACTTTCTTTCTACTTTGATATGCAAGCATCCCTCAGCTCTACCGAGTGCATCCTATGGATAGTACCCGACAGTCTTTCAGGACGCTGTAATCCTTCTGGTTGGAAGAAGAAGCAAGCGAGGATTGATGTTCTCCGAATGCATCCATAACACATGATGACCTAGCCAGTTCAAACCTCTCGACCGCTGACGTAACAGGGCGCTGTCTTTTACGCTACCTATATTTCGTAGATCAGTGTTTCCCAAAATTTATACGTCTGTGTACACCTTTTATAAGTGTTCGTCTTTTATAAATTTCACTGTCCACTGTCCTAGATCATTTTCTATTCATTTATAACTATCATTTTGTAACGTATCAATTTTTGCCTTTTTTTAAAAAGCGTTTTTCTTCTAACAAATTGTTCGATGAAGTGTGCTTCGCTTTTGAGAGAAAGTGAAGAAGTGAGACAAAAATATGGTTTATAGATTTTTTAAAAAAAAAATCTTTTATATATAGAAAACATTTTTTTATTTTTATTGATTATTAAAATAATAATATCCATCAGTTACCCCTTCATTTCTGAGTAATAATAATCGTTGAATAGGCACGTCTTGCATTAAAAACACGCTCACTTCAAGAAACAACACTAAAACGCTGAGCAAGCTTTCCTAATTCAATTCTCTTTAATAATCAACATAAACTTTTACTTGTAACAATTAAGATCCTTTCAGTTTTATTTGTTCTATTCGTCTTACAATATACCTAATATAATTATTTTTCTGCCCCTCACTTAGTTACTTTATTAAATACCATTTGTTTTTATTTGAAAAATATTATTTAAAATGAATTTTAGAAACGTTTGAATTATAGCTAGTTATTTTTAAAACAATAAAAGTTTCATAGTATTTAATTGCTTAAGGTAAAAATGGAAAATACACAATATAATGTAAAAAAAATCAGTATTGGATGTCCAAAATTATTTATTGATGTACCACTAAATTATTAATAAACATTTAAGCTATTTCTGCAGCAGATATACATATAATACCTACTGCTGCATACAAAATTATGAATTATTATGTATCACATATTTGGATTTTTTTATCATAAAGACTTACCCGACAAAAGTAACATTTTTTTAAAATCCATTTCCGCTCCCAATGTGAAGCATATGACCTTCTTATGGAGGTATCCCAACAGAAGTTTATTCTACGAGAACTGTTCGTTAGTTAGTCACTCAACCTCATTTATTTTCAAAGTAAGTAGTGGGGAAAGAAGGATAAAGCTAGAACAGGACTAGCGGTTTAATAATCGCTATTGCTACACCCAGTTAATAAGGGATCAGAAGGATGGGAGGAAAGGAAATAATGTGAATTGACATCACAAACACCTAGTCTTCGATCACAACTTTGAATTGAATAATTCTCAAATTCACTGTGATCTTACCGGGAATCAAACCCAGACCTGCATGATCGGTAGAGCAAGCTCCACTGAGCCACAGCAGGTGACTTCAACTTAATTACTATGTATATATATTAATAAAGATTAAACATCTGAATCGATATATTGCCTGACGTATTATTGCGTTAAGGTATTTCTGCGCTAGAGTCATGGTGTATCTGTCGAAGTTAGGTAAAAGTTGTATTAATCTAAATTAAACTAATTTCATTACCACCATTGCCCGAATCCAAATTAATTAATTATTTTTATTAAGTTTCCAGTGATATTTAATATCTTCCTCAATAATGACTGTTAATCTCTTCTGTTTGACACGATGGTGATTACCGGCTATTTTAACAAATTAAATTAACATGATGTTACATTTTCCAATTAACTGAAGAAATAACAAAATGTGAAAAAGAACAATCTTAATCTGATTTACTTAAGAAGAACAGTAATTCAAATGTGTTGAATACTTTACATAGAAGAGTAGGTAGGTAAACCTCTTTCATATTGAGATCTTCTTAAAATTATATTCATCTTGGTGTTTGATGAAATATCTGCATAGTCTCATAGCCGCCAGAATTCACAAATTCTAAAGCGACAATCATTTTCATCGCATGATGTTCATCGCACATATCAAACTACAATTTTGGAAAAAAAGCACCATTGAGTATATATAACTATTTTCAAAAAAAATTGTCATGTAAAATATAGATAATACGAAATTGAAGCTGATATCTTTGTTATCTTGCTAGCGAGCTAAATGTGATAGCGATCAGCTTAGTAAAAAAGTTACCAAAATTATGTTTTTTATTAATATTTGGTTTAGAAAAAGTTGCTGCAATGTGCATCGAAAACCATCAAAGATACTTTCGATGGATTCGGCGGTAACTTTGTGGAAGTTCATTTTAATATAAATATTCGTACTTAAGCAAACATTTGCGAAATTAGTTGTCTGAGGATGTCTCTGAAAGAGGCGAAACACGTGTCACATTTTGTAACACAATACGTGGAATAATCTCAGTTATTTTTATTTTATATTAGCATCAAAGATGTTTATTTTTCGATAGTTATGGAAGAGACAAAATATGTCGTGATTTATTTTTGCTGTATCACGAACGAATACAAAATATTCCTAAATTTTCGACTCCATGGACGTGTTCTTAATATACTTGATTTTATTTGAATTTAATGAATTTACGGAATTCTCAAAATTAAAAAACAAAAACGGTTTCTCATTAAAAATATCATTGGCTTGTCTAGGTATATTTATTTTTATTTTTTTAAGAGCAATTAGCTTCTTTAAGGCTCTAGGGTCTTTATTCAAAGGGTAGTAACATATGGGTGTTGGATTAAAAGTTATGCTTAATTTGCAAATTGATAGCTTGTCTTTATATTATTTATAAAATGACCTTATGCTCTTTAGTTCGAGTCGATTTACTCTTTCTTGCCTGTTCTATGTTCATATATCGAATCGTACGAATTATAGGATATTTTATTGATACCGCCTGTTTCAAGTTTATTAAGTTTGTCTTTACTATTTAAAAACATTTTTTTTTATGAATGATCTTGAACGAAATTATTTATTTATCAATTTTAAATATAAAAGCGTCTATTTTTGTATTTTTTTTAATTTTAAAATTTTCATATATAATATGCTTTCGTTTGTTCTCCTGGATTGAAATCAGCGTCAGCAGTTGGACGTAGTTTTTGCTTAAATTTACAAACAGTATAATAATACCGTTGTCTTCGTCAGTTTCATTAACTTGTAGCAGAACAAAAAGACATGGTTATCCCATATTTCGTAATATGTTATTTTTAAGTCAGAATTTAAAGGCATTGGTTGTTTAGCTTCCATTATTTTACACGGATAATCTTCTTATGAATCTTATTAATAACAATGTTTTCTTTCAGTGTAAAAGGAAGGCAATTCTTTAAAAGTGGATATTGGTGTATTTTACACAGCATTATGAAAACAGAATTTTGGGCTAACGAAACACAACGAGGCAAGATTCTGTGAGATAAGTCGCCTAAATTGACTGCTAAATGAGAATTTATATTGAAATTGGGGGAAGGGGGGTGTTATACTATATGAAATTTTGCGGTGGAGGGCTGTAAAACGCTTTCACTCGAAAGGAAGATGGGGTTAATTCTGCCCTTCCTTGATGAGGGTTCTATGGTGACATGATGGGACCTTTTTGCCATCGTAATTGTTTGAATTGAATTTTGAAAAGTTGTCGCATCAGCGTTTGTAGAGGAAGTCTGAATGCTCGATTCAGTTACATATTATTTATTATATTAAATTCAAACTAACGCTTCCCTTT
Organism: Himalopsyche anomala; assembly: GCA_031772345.1. Lineage (NCBI taxonomy): Eukaryota > Metazoa > Arthropoda > Insecta > Trichoptera > Rhyacophilidae > Himalopsyche > Himalopsyche anomala. The sequence goes on from CM062839.1 coordinate 1,334,554, forward strand.
ACATTACCATTTTTTTACCAGGCAAAAGCGATAAACTTTATACGGGCTTAGCAAAAATGTTCATACCGAGTTTGAGTGATGTTTAAGCCAATTTTTATTATCATTTTCATGACGTTGTTCAATAGTTAAAAGGAATGTATAATTAAACAACTGTTACAATACCTTTTGATCAATCCAATAAAGCTGATTGACATTATTTATCTTCATATGCGTTATTTTTTGACACTGTACATTCCCATAAAATTCAAACTTAATCAAATGATAAAAAGTATGCTTAACAGATTTTTCCGAAATGTCTTATCTCTTATTGAAATTTGAAATGAATTTTCCAATATTCTGTCTTACTTAACCACTTGAATACCAAGCGGACACAGGTGTCCGGAACATATGCAAGCAAACACGGATGTTTAAGACATTTAAAAAATCAAATACTTGGTATTTTAATAGATTATAAGCAATATTTTGATAAATATGTGTAGTTCCATCTATACTGAATCAATATAGGTTTTTAAAATATCGAATTCGAGTGTAATTAGACAAAATTAATTTTCTCAAAAACACGCAGTATCTTTGGGACATATTAAATGATTTATTTGCGCGGTATTCAAGCGGTTAAGAAATATTTTTTTATAATAAGCTAATTCACAAATTAAATTATTTATAAACTGCTAAAACAGAATACGTTATTATTAATAATTTTCTGAGATAATCATAAACACTTACGTCCATTAATAAAAAGTGTTCGCACGATATATAATATAAAGTTGGTATAAACGTGCCGTATTTATTTTTTGCAAAGTATAAAGGTGAAGAAGGCTCGAATAAAAAAGTCGGTAAATTTCATAATCCTAAAATGTTAGAAAATCAATCAAACTTTTTGTATTTATAAATAAAATTATTGTTAAATATTCTAACTATTATTAACTTACTAGTTTTATATTTTTTTATTAAATGTGAAGCCTGTTTTATAACCGATATGATTGATATACCATGCCTATGTAAACAGCTATTTTTTTTACAAACTCGAATTTTTAATTAATCGAAAATGTACTTTATTATGCGGAATAGTTTTACACGGTGGCTTATTTAACTAATTTTCGTCAAAATGAACTGTCTTATTATATATTGCATCGAATAAGCGTCAAAATAATATTAATTTATCTAATAAAATATCCACTTCAGATTAACATGGCTTAAACCATGGCCACTTTTAATGTAAAGAATATCGACACATATCAGATGACTTTAACATAAAGCAGTATACAATAACTGATTTTTAATCACTCTGTAGATATATATTTTTGGTGACAGTAAAAATATAAAGATGGTGTGACAAAGACTGTTGGTAAACTTATCATTCTCTACGTCTCGTTGAATTGAATTTAAAAATAAAAAGAGGCGGTATGATGGAATCTCATAAATACATATATGTATTTTTTCCCCATGTTCACTCCCAACGCAAAGCATATTGACTTCCAATGGAGTTTATTTCATCATAAGTGTTTATACGAGAACTTCTTGTTACTGAGTTACTTACATCACATACATGCATACATTCAAGCTTTCGAACGAAAAATCGATTGAAAATCAATTTATGAAAACTTCCATATTATATACCCGTAATCGAAGAAAATAGAATTGACCACTCGACTGTTCAACTGGTATTTAATATTAATAAAAACTTTCATTGATTAATCAAATAATCAAAGTATATATCATGAACTCCAACTATTGTTTTTCCGATGTCATAATTTCTATACTACCTGCTTAGAATAACTCATTTTTTTGCCTTATGATGATAATGACGAATCATAAAAAAATCCTTTTTTGTTCTTCTTTCCAAGGGTGATAATATCATTTGAGTATCTTTCCAAATGAGATTTAAATCGTAAATCTTAAACACCGTGAAAGAATTTCCTTTACGTTACCTTTTGTACTTTCACCCAGCTGTAATCAAATCAACTAGGCAAATTTTTAATACTCTCAAAAGCCATCAAAAAACATCCCCCGCCCGCCGGTTTAACGACGCCCGCCCTGCCAGCCGAGGCCGCCCCCATGACCTTTGATCGCGTTATCAGTAATGAATATTCATGCGACCCATTCAGCCAAGTTCTTCGTCTGCTCATCCCCTCAAGATCAGACGCTGTCGACTACAAAGTCGGGCACATATACAAGATACATCTTCATAATTGTCCCAAATTTGCATAACATACCAGTAACAGCGATTATTTGGTCATACAGAAAGCTTAATACATTGGCAACGGTATATTTTTAAAGAGAAAACATCTTTTTTTTACCATGTCCGTTCCCAATGTGGAGCATATGGACTCCTAATAGAGTTTATCTCAACATAAGTTAGTAAAAACACAATATTCCTTTGTACTTCATTCCACTTTATTTAATATGTCAGGACCGGTTTCTATATGTATATATATATATGTATGTATATATATATTTCTTTGTTAGAATTGATATGGTCTTTGAAAAATTTATTTTTCAGAATCTTCCTGGCTGTCGATTTTGTTTAAGCATGTACACTCACCAACTACTTGGAAGCGGGGAAAAATAGGAAACTATCATTAAGCCTCCTATTCACTCTATTAATGTCATTATTTTCATTGTATCACTTTGACAAAGAATTCCCAAATTTTAATTATGTTTATAATTACTTTCAATCCCCATTTTAATTTTTTTTTATCTGAGATGACTTTTTAATTATATGTTAGATGTGTTAAACATTTTAATTTTGTGCTATTTTAGAATCACTTTTAATGTAATTGGTATTTTCTTTTCAATGCCAATTGTTGTTTATAACTGTTCATTTTTGTATAAATAGCATTGTTAAATTATATTTCTTATCAGTTGACGATGCTCGTAATGAGCGAAACCGGTCCTGACATATTAAATAAAGTGGAATGAAGTACAAATGAATATTGTGTTTTTACTAATATAATGCCTTTCCACCAAGTATTGACAGTGAACACCCTAAAAGTGATCAACATAAGTGTTTCTGCGAGAACTGCTTGTTACTCAGTTTCTCAACCTCTATTTTTTCCAAAGAGAACCTATTGTAAAAAAATATTTGATAATTAGTACTGTCAAAGTTTGTATCTTACCCCCTTCATGTGCTTAGTAAAAAAAACACAACGACGAACTTCTATTTTTTTCTTTTTAACTTAGTAATCAGAATTTTTTTTTCGTTTAATCTTAAGCTTTTCGATATAACGTCACATAAGACTTCTCATAAAACGTGTCACATTTTGTAACACAACAAGTGGAATAATAAAGTAATCAAATTTAATTTTATATTAAAAATAAACTTCCAAAAACTTGCTTTGAATCCATTGAAGTATTTAATACTTCATCAGCGATCGATTTTAATGAAATATAAAAGAATAATCTTGTATTTTATTCCAATGGCTCATTTTCCGATATAATTTGTACACGAAAATTTGATATATATTTTATTTGATTCTACGAAACTGTCCCAATATAAGTGGTTAAAGTTAACGAGGACCCGTAATGGGTTTATAATCTCCTGTAAATATTTTAGTATGCCACAATTGCGCTGACACAGCGACAATGCCGTGTCATTAAACGCGGAATGCGTGTTCATTAAGACATGCTTTGGACCCAAAAAAACTAAGATAATTCCATAATTGCATGCCAAATGACCCGACAGCGCCTAAGTGGTCCGAGAGCGCCTCATACAAACTGTCGCACCAGGTTATTCCGAAACTTAATTGGTTTAATCAAAGCGATATAGTAAGCGGCAAACAGTATCAAAGATAATGCATGTGTGTCTCAGATAATTAACATCATTAAGAACTGTCTTTTGCAAGATATATACATTTATTTATTTAAGTATTGATCTCATCAAAGATGTCAGTATAATAATTTGTGAAACAATCAATATAAAAACATACATATATCTTGACTCTCGCGGCTCGGAGATTATAAAAATACTTCTCATCCGATGGGAGTCGTTTAGGGACCCCAGTGGTTTCCTCATTATTGGCCTTATTTTTATGAATTTCAAAAAAAAAAATAGTCTAAGGGCTTTAAAATATCTCTCTGCGTCATTCCTCATACATTTTTTTTATAAAAATCTGTGTTTTTTAAATAAATAATCATATTTTAATTTGCGCGTGAAAAAGACGTCATCCCAGCACACATATGAAATTGCAACTGACGAGATTAGCCCAAACAACAAAATTTTACAAAAGAAAAAATAGTCTAAGGGCTTTAAAATATCTCTCTGCATCATACCTCACACATTTTTTTTTTTTGAAATCTGTGTTTTTTTAATAAATAATCATATTTTAAGTTGCGCATAAAAAAGACGTCATCCCAGCACACTTATGAAATCGCAACTGACGAGTTTAGCCCAAACAACAAAATTTACAAAAGGTTCAAAACACTATGATACAAGAAAACCTTAATTATAAACATTGTATCACCTATATTAAAATTGATATTAACGAAAATGTGGGTATTGGGGTCGCATTTTCTTAAGTCAACTTTTAGGGTGTTCACTTTTAATACTTAGTGGAAAGGCATTATACACATTAAGAAAAAACAGAATATTTCTTTGTTCTTAATTTCCACTTTTATTTGTCAATATCAGGATCGGTTTCGCTCATGGCGAGCATTGTCAACTGATAAGAAATACAATATAACAGTGCGAATTATACAAAAACAAATTTAAATGAAAAGGTGTAATAAACAATTTGCACTGAAAAGAATTTACAAATTTCAGTAGAAATTATCAATAAGTGACTTTAAAATAACACAAATTACAATATTTAGCACCTCTAACATGTAATCAAAAAAATCATCACTCAAGTTAAAGTGTTGAATAATGGTAAATACAAACATAATTATAATTTCGGAAATTTAACAAAGTGATCTAAAACGATACACTGCTAAAATAAAAAACTTAATGATTATTAAACTGCTTCCATGTAGTATGTATATTTTTACAAAACCGACAGCTACGAAGATTGAAAAAAAACCATATCAATTCTAACAAACAAAAGAAATAAAGGTCAAAATATACATTTATAAGAATATAGTAAAACCCCCATTTACACTATAGTCGGGACCGTGTAATTGGGGGTGTAGATTTGTTTTTTTCTGCGGAAAATGGAAAACTAAGATTTCATTTAGTTTTGCAAAAAAAATAATATGGACAAAATATTAAATTTTTGTAGTAGTAAATATCCCGCACACGGACAGACGCCCAGCTATGCGTATATAGCCTGGCACGTGTTAAATACACAGACGCTAGCCAACATTTGACTGTGTACGCGGTACGACGATGGTCTCGTAATAACGACAATGGAATGCGACTGTGTAATTGGGGGATTTGCGGCGAATATTTCAAGCCAGCGCGTAATTCGGAGTAGTGTAATTGGGGGTTCCACTGTAGTTAACATAGGTTAATGCAATGGATACAGAAAAGGGGATAATTTGTTCATTCGATAGATCTGAGATCATAATAGATAAAAATTCTTACCTGATTATAATACCTAATATCTTGATTTATTGAATAAAAAGTATGCATTGAAACAAATACTCGTCTGCCAAATATGCGATAGTATTTGAGACTTTCTTGCGAATATTGTTCCGCCAAATAGATAGTTCAATTAGTTAGCAATTTTAAGCGGTAACAACACAGCAATGTGTTCATTTCATAATTATTTGGTACAAGATATCATATAACTCAATTTTATTAAAACAGTATTATACTGTATGATATGATAATTGATATATATTTTAGCATCACGCCATTTTCAGAACTATGATATGCAATATTATTAAATATAATATATCATTAAATAACTCAATTTATCTCACATCAAATAATTCTTTCTTAAAATAAATATTATTAAATCTGTCTAATATTATAATGGATATTAATATCACATCTAGAAATCCAATGAAATAAATAATGAAGGTATAACAGTGAACTGTGCTGAAATCGTAAATAAGACAATAGGCTTTCACTTCCTCATCATGTTACCATTGACTACTTTATACTTATAGAATAATTATTTATAGAAGAAAGATCCCTTCCTCGGTTAACGTTAAAACATTTTCTACGACTGAAAATTATTCGATGATAAGAATGAATACATGACAAAATTCATATTCTAATAAGAAACCATCAATTGGTGGAAGCATCTCAACAGGTTTTATACTTGACAAACTCATTCCCAATTATTATTATATAAATATTTATTCTGCAACGTTTTAAAGTCATACAGTAAAACCCCCATTTACACTTAAGTCAGGACCGTGTAATTTGGAGTAGTGTAATTAGGGGGAGTGAATCTCATACAAAATTAGGGATTTTGTTTTTTCCGCGAAAAATGCAAAAAAAAGGAGTTTTGGAGATAATCTGCGGCATCTTGGTGTGCCGCGATACTAGTTCCATTCATCAGTGTGCCGTAAAGGAAATAAGTTTAGCAGACACTGATTTAGATAAACATAATTTCAATACAAATATATTAGTAAAATTAATGTAAGCAATTTAAAGCCTTAATATAATAAATAATAAGCAATAATTTCAAGCAGTCCATTTTTTAATAAAAAATCAACCAAAAATTTTAAAATATATTTATGGTATTGTTGATAAATAGTTGAAGTCAGTATCATTTTTATCCGAAACTGACTGAAGGGATCGATAAACAACGGTGTTTACTGCGACCATATTATGGTGACGCCAATATTAAATTCGTTGTTTATAAAAAAATCTATTAAAATAAATCTTACATTTTGATAACATTAAAAAAAAAAATTGATTTAATATGGCCCACCCATATTGAATTAATGTTAATAACAAGGAGGTTAAGAACGATATATTGATAAGCCCAACTGGTTCTATTACTCAATAACTTCTTGGCTATCGTGACCGAGTAGTAAATCTCTAGAAAATCGTCAAACACTATTGCCATTTGTAAGTAGACGCAACAGATAACCACCTGTACAATACACAAGGCAAAAAAAAACAATATTATTTTGGTTCCCTACTACTGTATAAAAAAAATTACGTGTAATCCTCAAGGTGGTAGTATAGTTATACAACCGTCTACAAATACACTTTATATATTATATTACTTCATGTTCTAGATTTTTTGGGTGCGTGGCGCACACCTAAAACATCCTGAATGTCATGTTTTACACGCCTGATGAATACATTGAGTTTTTAATCAATCAGTGATTTTCTTAACTTAAAAATTGTTCTGTTTCTTTTTTTATCATAAATCGTGTAAACTAATTTTGAGGATTTTTTTTACTTTTTGTTACTTTCATTTCAATATCTAACTCTACAAAACCCAACCATACAACCATTCCTGTTCAATAATCTGTTATTCAAATATTCAAAACAAAAGTAAAAGCAAATTTGAATCGTTCAAATTACTAATTATGAACTTGAACAGTTCAAGTTCATCCGTGCACTTGAACGCCTGATGATGCCGAAAGGCGAAACCCAGATCGTTAGTGACAAAATCTGTGAGAATGTACATAATTTCAACGATTCAAATTTAATATTGAAACTCCACCAAGCACCTTCAGTCGAAATCTTAAAGAAAAGTAACGGCGTTGGAAAAAATGGGAGTTTTCTCGAAATAGCTTATTGAAAGACGGCGGCTTTCACACTGTTATAAATAAGAAAAGTTGTACGTCAAAAAACCTCCAGAAAAGCCACATAGCTTAAAAATATGTTTTCAAAAAGAAACATCAATTCGTGTTTTTTTTTAACCAAAAATATTCCCCGTGATGCTCTATATATTATTGAATACAAAAGAGCTTTTACAAGCCATCCATTTCACTGAGTACGTACTACGTAGTACGTATCATTCGTTATAACAAAATATCACGCTTCGATATTTTGTAAATAATTGATAAACTACCCCGTATTACTCAGAGGGCGCGCAGCTGCTGTTTCCATTCACATTCACTTACAAAATATAAAAGAAGGGAGAAACGCTCAAAACTATGTGACATTTATTACTTTCCGTTCGATTCGTTTGGGGCTGTACAAAGGGATACAATTTGTATTGCCAAAATTACGCGATACGGCGGGCCGGGGATTGATAGCCTCGGATATTTCAGTGCCATATTTCCGATTGAAAACTAAAATCCAGCGCCCCTGCTTACACCCACGCGCCCCTCTTTCTCTCCGTGAAATTCCCGCGAAATTGGATTCGGCGGGAAAAACTCGCGGTAATCCCATGCCGAGCATACGCATTTTCGCTAAACAAGATAAACGGGTCTGTTCGGAAGTGAGTGGCGGCAAAATGAGGCGACGCTTGAATTTTTCTTTTTAAATCCGCAAAATGGAAACGCTTGGCGTTTAAATAATTAAGATAACAAACTAAAGCCTGTAATTTAGCGTGGGATTTTACCCGTTCGTTCTGAATAAAACGCGTTAAATACTAAAAAACGATTCTCAACCCCAGTAACGAAATTCAGTCAAAGTTTTCGTGACCAATTTGATGTTTTTATTCCATAACGAAATTATTATGTTATACCTGTTTTTAAAAGAAGAGCCTCATAGTCCATATTAGACACATTTGAAACAAAAAAATATTAACAAATAAATTAGTAAAATAACGAAAAATTCGTATAATACGAGTAAGGTTACAGATATCCAATCCCGGAATTCCGGGATTGGGCACTCAACGTGAAATCGTGTATAATTTGAATGTTTTGGTGAGACGTTTTTTTTTTTAGCTCACTGAGGAATTAAAAATCTTCAATCCTCAATTCGCTACACTTTTTCGCCAATTTTCGGGATTTGCTCAAAATTTCTCTACCCCGAAATCCCGGGATCACGACCATGTCAATCCCGGGATTTCGAAATCAGAAAATTGGGCGGGATCCCGGGATTAGGTGCCCTAGTTACAAAGGACTGTGATAAGCTGTTGAATAATATTTAAATAAAAGTCAATTATTATTAACAAATAATAGTTTTTCTGGACGCCTTTTTTCACACTCATTAAACTAAGATAAACATATTCGAAAACACTTTAAATTAATTTAATATTTGAGATCATATGAGTGGTTAGGATACTCCCCAAGTTAATTTCAGGTGTACTTATTCGTTAAATTATAAACAGTAATGTCAAAAATATTTGTATTAAATCAATAAATATTATATTTAGAACTACCAGCCGGAACAATCAAAATAAAAAGATTTTTATATTATAATATTTAATGATAATTATTTCCTCTAACACATGTAATCATGAACACCGGATGTAATAAAGCAATTGACTAACTCAGTGCTGGGGAACCTGCGGCATCTTGGCTACTCTGATGTGGCTTAAATCACATTATTATTTTCAATAAATACACAATTTTATATTACAAAATGTTCACTTTGATCAAAAAATTATACGTTAGAGTTTGTAAAAAGAGCGTAAGCAACCCATTATATGTTCGACAATCGAAAAAAATGGGGGGTTGTCAATGTTTTCTTTACTGCAGTTTTATGTTGAATCGGATAAATAAACGTGACTTTTAGAAATGAAAAGGTTCCCCACCCCTAAACTAGCTGCTACTTGTGTTGAAACAACATATTTCTATCATTACTTGACCTTAAAAAAATGTCTGAATGATAAGCAGTTCTTGTATAACTTCTGTTGTGATAAGCTATAATAAGATTTCATTTGCTTAACATTTGATACGGATGTGATAATAAAAATAAAAAATATAATAACATTCGAATAAAAAGAAATGCGAAGTTTTATTCGGTGACAGGTATACTTTCTTTAAAATTCAAATTTTCAATATAGATGATCATTATCTAGGTAAACAGTTTGTTAACATTCATATTCTGGATGGCAAACTTTTCATTATGCCAATAACGTTGGCCTCATTGCCAATTCAAGCGAAAAAAAACTTCTATGCCAACTAAGCATCATAACGCTTCAAGCGTAAAACTAAATTAAGTTAGGTAGGTCGTATGACAACGGTCGTAGTTTCTTGAAACGGCTCCTTTCAGATGAATATTATCCTTTTTTGCGTGCATAATATAATACATGACGCGAAGGAATTTACTCAGGGAAAAATGACATATAAGGCAAGTAGGGATGGTACAATTCATGGCTTACTATACCCGAATACTAGATTATAAACCGCTCTTCAACAATGTTATTAGTTCCTCAAAATTAAATTATGTAATACTGTAATTTACCTGATGCTCATTACTTGAAAATATTAATCTTCTTCTTCTTCTTCTTCTTTGGCCATGTTCGCTCCCTACGTAGAGCATATGGCCACCACGCGGCACCTCCATGTTTCCCTGTCTCCCGCCAATTGCTTTGCTTCCTCCCATGACATGCCAGCATCCCTCAGTTCTACCGAGTACATCCTACGGATAGTACCCGACGGACGTCCGGGACGCCGGAATCCCACCGATCGAAAGAAAAGGCAAGCAGGATTGAAGCTTTCCGGAGGCATCCGCAGCACGTGACCCAGCCAGTTCCAACGTCTCTCTATAACCACTGACGTGACGGGACGCTGCCTTGTACGCTCCCTTATCTCTGAATTCCTCACAAAATCAAACCACCTCACACCCATTATCCGACGCAAGCATCTGTTCTCGAAGCTCTTCGTCAGGTGCCATGATTCAACCGTAAAGCAGTACCGGCAGAATGCAAGCGTTGAATAAGTGGCATTTGGTTTTAATCGAGTACAGCTGTGTGTCTCAGGCAGTCAAAAATTAAGTATTAATCACAGAATTATAAATCAAAATTTTAATTTAATTGTAAAATTGATTATACTATACACCGAATTCTCTTTTTTCACGGAGGGTACGTTCCATGTTAAAAAGTCTTGCAAAAAAACGTTCATAGATAAATTAAAGGTACGTTACATTACATGAGACCGTGCAATTTCGAAACCGTGTAAAAAAATACCCTTGCAAAAATAAAATTAGGTGTCTATAAATACGTATATTATGACAAAAAACTATATATCGTCCTTATAAAGCGAAAAGTGATAATTTTGAGTTATGAGCAAATGAAGTTTTTCTCAAACTAATTTGGGTTTTTCGAACAATATTTAATATGCTTAGTAGTAGTACTTTATAAAATATTCGCGAAAACATAATTTGATTACATTGCTTACTTTTATGTCCCGAGAAAATGTAACAAATTACTTATCTATTATTTTTAACTTTTGAAAAATTTCAACAAATTCTATATTTCACGATTATCACTTCGCCACTTTTTTCACTGATAGAAAACCTGTACACTTAGCAATGAATAATTATTTTTTACAAAATTTAACAAAAACTGTTAGTCAGTCATTTCCGCGCTTTATAGGGACGATATTTGTATTATCTATTGCCAATACAATACATTTTATATGAATTAACCTTTTTCTAATCGAGGTGAAATAATTTACTTAAAAAGTTATTTCAAATTGTTAAATTTGAATCGTTCAAATTATGTACACTCCCACAGATTTTGTCACTAACGACCCGGGTTTCGCCTTTCGGCATCTTCAGGCGTTCAAGCGCACGGATGAACTTGAACTGACTTGCTTGAACGATTCAAATTTAATATTGAAATTCCACCAAGCACCTTCAGTCGAAATCTTAAATTATTAAAATTGTTAATTATTAGTATTTGATTTCTTTACTAGAAACGCTTTGTGCACTTTTAAGGGCTTTAAAAATATATTATAGATAAAAAAAATGAATAATATAGATAAATTATTAAAATATGTTTCAGTAAACTTCAAGCTAAAATTGAAATAATACACTAGCAATTTCCCCTAAAATATTTTGATCAAAGATTCATAATTTTATAAAATTAAATTTCGTAGACTAAAAATATTAGGTTTGTTTTTCTAGTAAATATGCAATATTTAAAACCACATTTCAAAGTCGGTAAAAGATGATCTAATTTTTTGTATTATATATATAGTATACAAATCCACATTGCAGATTTTTTCAGTAATTAAGAAATAGCGAGTAACTTCTCAAAATACTGTAGCAAATACTTGAATGCACATCACTGATAAAGTATTCCACGCATGTCAAGTAGTCAGAATCATTCAGAGTAAGAGATGAGTTAGGTAGTATATTTTTCATGCTTGCGACGTTCCTTTTCTTTCTTAATAATGACAATTCACATTTTGCATTCTATCATATGTGACATCTTTATATTTATTACCTAAACAAAAATAAACTTTTTTATATTTAGTCAGTAAAAAAATCATACAGAAGTATTATACTATGATATGATGCAAGAGTCGTTTAAAATTATTGATAATGCTGTGACAAACAAAAGTTTACTTAGTTTCCACCTGGATCAAAATTATTTTACTAATTTTTGCCCATTTACATTATTCTGAGCGAATGTAAAAATGGCTCATTATCATTTCTTTAACGCCAAAATATTTACCTAGGTTAACCCTGTGTCACACTTTGTATCACAAATGGAATAACAAAGTTCCACAATCAGCATTAAGGAAACTGGCATTTGTAATGTGTTTGGCAACATGTAGTCCAAAGTGTTTTAAATTGCAAAATTCTGCTCCACATAAAACGAAGAATCTTAGCCATACACCGTGCTAAATCAAAATTCTCTAACAGTCTTCGGCTGTCCTATTTTTTACTAATGAAATACGTATGAGAGTGAATTTGGATACAGTAGACCAAGGGTGTCTAACCTTTTATGCCCTGGGGTCGACTTTTCAATATTAAGTTTTCTCGCGATCGACTTCTAACATGATTCTTATAAGAATTTTTATTTAGTAGGGTTTTTTCCCTTCTTCAACATTAGAAATGCTTATTTTGAATGCAAAATACGTATCATTAGATAGGTATGTGCTTACAAAATAATTCAATTTTAGTATTTTTGTATATTTTACATTTGAATTATATATTTTTTCGAAATTTACGAAAGCTTTCGGGATCGATCAAATTTTGCTTTGGGATCGACCTTTGGGGGTAGCCGGTAAATTGCTCGAATGGAAATTGCTCGAATTACAAATTATTCGAATTGCTTGGTTATTTAAAAGATTTTTCACCACTTTTTCTACGAATTTCATTTTTATCTTGTGCGACACTTGTTTAGAGAGTGAAATATAAAAATAATTTTCGTAAGTATTTATTTTAACCGTGTTCGCTCCAAATGCGGAACATATAATCTTTTAATGGAGTTTATCTCAACAGAAGTGTTTCTACGAGAACTGCTTATTAATTAGTTACTCAAACTGTTTCTATATATTTCCAGAACACATAGAAGACTAGGGCTAAGACAGAACAAACGGAAACAAATAGATTATCTTGTTATTCGAGCAATTTCCATTCGAGCAATTTACCGGGAAGCACCTTTGGGTTGGACACCCATGCAGTAGGCTGTACTTGCAAAATAAATATCCATATTTGAAGAAATAAATATGTGGAAAAATAAAGATCTACAAAATTGATAACATCGTACACTTTTGATTTTTCACGTTGCACGTTTTTATTTCATCTTTTCTTTGGGTTTTTTCTGTGCTAAATTCTATAAATTGTATTAGGTACAGAATAATGTATTAATTTTAATTCCCTACAGCACTGTTTATATAAATACGTTTTAAAGTATTTTTTTAAGAAATAATAATTTGAAAGAGTCACCAAAAGAATCGATGAAAAACGTCATATAAAGTTAATAAATAATATATATTTCCGTACAAATCTCAGATTTAGATGATATTCGAGTTCTGTATCCCAAAATATATGTAAGCAGAAAAATCTGTTTTTTTTTCCACGTAAACCGGAAAATGGAATACATAAATGTATGTATAATCTGTTAATTACCCCGAAAACCACACGTACTCTTGAAAAAGCTTCACAGTGTATTCACAATAGCTATCTCTTTCGGAAAAAGCTTTTCAACGAACACTCAGCTAATTTCGCCATATGAATTTTTGCTCTGTACTAAAAAAGTTTCGTTGGTATTTTCTGATTTAGCAATATTCAGACATGTTATCACCGATCTTTTCAATATTTTTTTATTGTGCAACTGTAGTTATTTTTTAAAATCAAATCATTTTATTTTATAGTAAGATTCATAGTGTTTCGGCCTCATTCCATACCAATGGGTTATATTAATCCAATTTTCATTACGACCATAGAACAGTGGGACCTCAAACGCTGAACGTCATTTATGAAGAACGCCAAATTTACATTGGTATTTTTTTAAATACCCTAAACTCATTACTACTACAATGCAATGTTTTTATGAGAGTGAGTTTTTCGATACCATTATTTGGATTTGTATACGAATGTGGATTTAAGCATTAAAAATGCGGAAAAAAGGTGCTGGAACGCCGTTCTTCCGCGTTATATGGGAAAAAACCCTGCAACTACTATACTATATTTTGCAATATAAATTAGTAGGTAAAAAAGAATGAGAGAAATTATTCTTTTCCTTCTTCTAAGCCAATATATATAGCTAAGTTATTATAAGTTTAAACATAGTTCTGATTCCGTCAGGCCGAAATAGCTATCAACTTATTATAAAATGATATTTTTAGAATAAAAATATATACCCTATATAAATATAATGATAAAACCTTTCCGACAAACAAAAATAAGTATAATTCTTAAAACTACTCGCCATTCAAATCTGTGGGCATTCCCATGGGCTAATCTTTTTCGTTAGCAATGGCTTTAAACTCAATGATACATTTATTTCTTATATAAACACGAAACATTCATTTACTAAGCGTTTCTTCGGTGCACTTGAACGCCGGGTCGTTAGTGACAAAATCTATGTGAATATACATAATTTGAACGATTCAAAAAAAAAAAAATATTGTGATATTACCTTATATTATAACCTTATTATTATTTGATGGAATTTATTTATTACGGTTATCTCAGTTTACTTCGAATGTATTTTCTTGAATAAAGAATAAGTTACCTGTTTTCAAGCCGGCGTATTTATTATAAAGGTAATTTTTTTACTGTTGACGAATTGTTGTAAGCGACGCATATCTCCGCCGTGTTTTCGTCTTGAAGGACGTTTCGCAGAGGGCCAAATTTCGGCGACTTTTTCGTTCTTTTGTGTTGGATGCCTTTTGTTGTTGCCTATTGCCGTTTTGGTAACCATGAAACGGTCTTTTCTTCTCTGCAATGAGAAAGGAGAAATATTTTCCTGGTGACTTTGTCTTGCTTCTTGTGTAGAGCGTATGGAAAAATTTACGAGCGCATTTGTTTCAATATATTTGTAAGTGCGCCTGCTTGTACGTACAGCAGATACGTTTCTTTGTAAATGGCATTCGGTAACATTACAAAGTACACTGCTCTGATTGCTTGGTTACAATGAATAAATAATCATTTTTATTTTTCCTTTATCACTCGATTAACTATATCGGTAGTAATACAAAACGTGCAAGTTTATTTTTGAATTTTCAAAAAATAAAAATCACCGTTTCTAATTTCACGTTTATTTAATACGCCCAGTTATTAAAGGACCAGAAGGGTGGGATGGAATTTTAAAACATCACAAACACCCACAGAAATCGATTGAAAAAATGCTGTCGGGTCCCTATAGCACAGCGGTTAGGGTTTTTCCAGTACGGACGGGCATTTTTCGATAGATGTATTGATTTCTGTTCAAAGGCATGGTGTTTGTGATGTCTAAAAATTCGCTCGCACCTTTCCGATCTTTCAATTACTGGGTGCAGCAAAAGTGATTAGTTAAGCACCAGTCCTGTCCTAGCCTTATCTTTCTATCACTACTACTCTCTTTGAATAAATATATTGGAACCAGTCTAACCTTAAATAAAATGGAATAAAGTACAAAGGAATATTGTGTTTTTATTAATATAATGCCTTTCCACCAAGTATTGACAGTGAACACCATAAAAGTGAATAAAGATAGAGTAATAATATAAGGATAGAGCTAGGACAGGACTGGTGGTTAGGTAATCGCTCTCGATACGCCCTGCTTATAGGATAGGATGGATGGGAGGGGGGAATTCAAGACATCACATACATACATGCATTCGAACATAAATTCAATTTATAAAACTGTCCGTAATGGGATTTGAACCCGTGACCTCCGTAGTCGAAGCCATCGACGTTGACCACTTGACCACACAGGCGGAAAATAAAATATAGTGGATTAAAATTCAAATATGTTTTTAATTGACATTAACATAAGATACTATAATTCACTGAATGTATTTTGACACACTTTCATTCAAAACATTGTTTAATATGTAACAGGTAAATAGTGCACGATCTAGATTCGTTTGAAATACTTTGAAAGACTACTGATAAAATATTCCGTGGTAACTTTGTACACATAACAGCTATTATTGCCTATTTTTCATATGTCATTGGATTTCAAAATTTTCACTTCATAACTGTTTTGTTTCAAACAATTCAACGAAACATTATCCATGCGTAGGGTGTAGGATAAAATTAAGCCTCCAATTTTCGTCAGCAGTATACGCCTAGTTTCTTTAGAATTTCCACGTTAGCGGAATAATCTCACGATTGGAGTGATATGGGAATAACCTGACAAGAGCAGGTGCTTTCTAGTGCCTCCGGACTGGAGTGCCGCGACACCACCGACGCCGCTACGCGAAGCTCTGCTCAGAATTTCCCATTTCCTCCTGAAAAGCTTGGCAACGCGTGCGACTAGCCACGTCACACGTGACGTGAAGTTGATACTAACGCGAAGGCAGTATATTAAAATTTAGATAGCTACATCATAAGACTTATCTACTTTATGAGATCGGTATACTATATATTAAATGTTTTATTAAATCTTTACGTATACAAACATAAAATCAATTAAAGCTTAATAATAATTTGATTAAGTAAATAAATATGTTGGATCTGTAGAAATCTATTGTTATAAGAAGAATATGAAAGAATTTAGCTGTAGATGAAATGGTTTATATTAAAACCATATCCCAACTGTGCATATTAATTTAATTAATGTTTTTTTTTCTTTAAGCAATACAAACCGAAATTACTATAATAATAATTGTTTTATTTATTTTGAAATAGAAAGAGCAAAACAATGATATAGTATTTTTTTGACCAATACATTTGATTAATACTTTCGATGGATTCGGTGGTAGCTTTGTGGAAGTTCATTTTAATATAAAATAATATAACTGAGATTATTCCACGTTTTGTGTTACAAACTGTGACACGTGTTTCGCCTCTTTCAGAGGCATCCTCAGACAGCGAACCATGTGTCACAGTTTTTAAGACAAAACGTGGAATAATCTAAGTTATTTTATTTTATACATTTGATTAAGTTAAATCAGCTTAAAGATAGCTGTATCGATGTCGTGAAGCCGAAACAGCTGTATAATTCTTGTAATGATGTTTACTTTACTAATTTCCTAAAATTAATAGGTACATAGTTAATATTTGAATGGCTATATATAAGTTTTTATATGATTGTATACCAATTAAACACTTATAAGCTCACTCTAATTCAATTTTTTTAGATACTAAGCAACGTCATTCATTTACATATCCTATCAGATCCAGAAAAAGGTAGAGAGTAAGAGAAACATTTATAGATAATGATTAGCTATTAAACAGTCACAGTGTAATCATCCATACTTTACCTTCACGAAAAGAGTTAAAGCAACTACTATTTTTAAAATGAAATATTAGGAATGGATATGGCTGTTTAGAAAAAGGGTATTTTGATTATTTATAAATGGAGTTTTTTATCAATATCCGCTATCGATGTGGTGCATATTGCTTCCTAATGGAGGTATTTCTATATAAGCTTTTTTCTTACGAAAATTATTTGTTACTTAGTTGCTCAACCTCTCTTTTTCGAAGAGAGCAGTAGGAATAGATGGATAGAGTTAGGAGAAGACTATTGATTAACTAATCGCTCTCACTACGTCCTATTTTTTTAAGAATTGGAATAACTGTAGAGATATTTTATAAATTACAATTATATCACTTCGAACATAGATCTTAAAATGCTATTCGAACAAGTGAGATCCGTTACGTAATCCAACGACGTTAACCACTGCGCCACGTCTCGAGATTAACGAAAATTCTGTTTGTTGAGTTCAAAATTTATATTATTAAAACCAACTATTTCTTTTTATTTTATTTTTATATTTGATTAAATAATTTTTATTCTGTTACATATCACCCTTTTTCGTTGTCAACTTCAGATATTTGGAGACGGAGCATGAAAAATTTCAAAATTGTCGATTGCCAAAACTATATATGCAAAGTCTAGAAAACAGATAATAAGAACACGCTGAAATGTGAAAATCTAAATAATATATTGCATAAGTTTCTTGTAATGTGATAAAACTCTGGCCGCGTTTTTCTGTTCGAGTTTTCCTACAACGGTGTTGATACGTTTCCATCCCAATATCAAAACCATCCCCAGACTTGAAAATAAAATTATTTTTTATATCACCCACTCAGAAGTGTCGTGGAAGAAATTTTCGCGGCATTTTCCACCCTCGTGTGCAACGTGTGTGCCCGATATTGGCTGGCTATATGAATATGTTCAAAGTGTTTTCTATCTAGGTGACATCACACGTTCAGCGTTTTAAAATACCTCCGCTGCATTTTTGTAATAGAGTTTTATTTTAAGTTATGAGACGGAATAGAATCTTCTTTCAAATAGAAAGTATGAATTACTGTTTCTTAGTGAATATTTTTTTCAAGTTTTTTTTTAATTAAAAAAATATTTGGCATTACAGCCAATGCCAATGCGCCAAATACTTTTAAACTTGACAAATCATACGAGAAAAACTCGATGAAAATTTTAGTATTATAAGTCACTCGAGATAAACTCGAGGTAAATTGACATCACAAACACCCATGTCTTAGGTCTCAAATTTAAATTGAAAAATCAAAATTTTACATTAACTTTACTGGGAATTGGACCCAGACCCACCTGATCGGTAAGTATGCTCTAACCAACTAGACCACAGAAGACGTTGTTGATGTTTAATGAGCATGTTTGCTATGATAGTTCAGCTACGCTTTCATTTCATTTAAGAGTCTGCTTTCCTCTTCCGACTTCCGTTTTGCACTCCAAATATTTATATTTGACAATTACTATAATCAAAATTTAATAATAAAAAAAATCTGATATAAAACTACATTGTGTGCACAATAAAAAAACACTATAATAATCTGGTAATATTAACTAATCTTGTTATAACCAGGTATTGACTTTAAGTATCTTGGAGACAGCTTAACCTAATCTCTGCGAGATTTTGTCATTTTAGAATGTTTTCATATCATATTTGGTAATATACATTAAAAATACTTGACAAGGTAAGTCTTTCATTTTTTAAGTAATACATTGTTGGAAATTCATTATAATTTATCTAACTGTCTTGTTTAGTGACAATCCATTTCAATTTATTTTTTTTCAGTAAAAATCATCAGAACAAAATGGTTATTTATTTTTTATGTAACTGGGTGTGATTGCCGATTGAAAGTATTTAAAAAAAATATGTAGATAATGTTGAAAATGATATTTATGTTTTATCGAGGAATAAAAGCAATACTTATACTAAAAATTCACTGTAAAAACAAATTTGAAAGACAAGATCTTACATTAAAAAATATTTACTAATATTTGATTGAACCATACGCTTTTAATTTTAAAAAATATTTGCCTAAATTGTCATGTATATGGGGCAGCGGTTGGCATTTTTGACTTCCGTGCTAGATCTCTCGGGCTTGAATCCAGGACAAACATCATTTTTTCAATCGATTTATTGATTTCTGTTCGAAGGTATGGGTATTTGCGTCTCAAAATTCCCTCTCACTCTTCCGTTCCTTCAATAGTTAAGTGTAGCAAGAGTGACTAGTTAACCACTAGTCCTGACCTTACTTACAGATCCTTCTATCTTTACCTCTCTTTTTGAAAAAGAGACTGAGTAACAGAGAGTTCTCGTAGAAAAACTTCTTTTGAAATACATACATTATGAGCTGTTCATATGATCCACATTGGGCGCGGACATAGATTAAAGAAGCCGTGGTTTCATCATTTGATTATTATGCTAATTTATTCTAAAAATGAAACTTTCGGACTGACATATGACTCGATGAACCGCAAGACAGTATATTAATTTTATTCAATGATTACATTTATTCATATATTTTTTCAACATTTTTTGATAAATATGATACAATCACATTAATTTATATATTGATTCACAAAAACAGAATTATCTTTCCTTAACAACTATCTTTTTTTTTACAATGGATGGATTTTTTTGTATTTTGGAACAAATTATATATTACTAGACGGCTCCCAGCAAGCATTGCAATGCCACTCAAAGAATGAAAGTGTTAATGTTTTAATTGTGTTTATTGAAGTGCATGTTTTCTTTTTCTGCCTGTTTGACGTTTGAGGTTTGCTGCAGATTGTCTATGGTACGACACACCCGCCACTTACTGTAAATTAATTGTACTATAACTTTCACGCAAGTGCAAGCATACGTTGTCAAAATGAACTGTATGACAGACATAAAAACATTGATTTTTTTATATATAAGACCTACTGTAAATTAATTGTACTATGCATAAAGCCTTCCCGGAAGTGCAAACAAAAAGTTTGTCGGAGTTATATTGCAATCGAATGAACAGGGTGGCAACGCATAAGGTACGAAAAAATAAACATTAATTTTTATATGTATAGATTAATCCTTGTAGTTAAACGAAATGTAATATTATCACCGTGTGATACATAAGACACCTAAAAACATACATTGCTCCTGCTACCCTGCGAGGAGAAAACTACCCTTTCTCATTTCCCTACCAAAAGCTGCAAATTCTTAACTTTATTCGAAAAGGGAACTCACGGAAAGTTTGAAGAGAAGTTAGGAAGACTTCGACCCTTTCGTAAGTTTCGGATGATATCTTCGTACGAGCACATAGTTTGAATAATGCATTCGTAATCTTTATAAAATAGATCATAAGCCAATAGGCGTGTAGCAAAAGAGGGCTTTTTGGATTTTGATAAAATACGTTTTAAATAACTCAATACACTACATGCATAATGAATAAATGCCAAATTTTAATCAAATATCGATACAAAGTGATTGGCTAGTTTGTAATTATAAATGGCTCGTATTTAACCGGTCTGAACTTTAGTACAGATTCGGTCATAATTTTTATCACATTTGTCAGAACTTATATTAAATGGTCATAATTTATCGGTCAGTGTACAAAGGACAGATTAAATAATTAATTGTCACAATTTGTATAAAATAATCATAATTCAAATGAAATTTTTAAAAAAAACCTAAGCTGACCTAGCCAAAATGGTTATAAAATCTGACCGTATAATATTTTTATTCTGACCGTTCATATTTTTATCCTGACCAAAAATTTAAATTTATTCAGACCAAAAGTTTATTTGAACTCTTACCAAATATTGAATGAAACTGACCATTTATTTTGTTCCATTAATAAATTGAATACAGTTTCAGCTTAGAACTAAGCATTACAATTTGACGACAAAAAATCAAATAATTCGTTTCAGTGTAAAATTAAATTTCATGACTCTTTTATGTTACTGGATTGTGTTACAAATTGTATTTTGTATACACGTGTTACGCTTTTCTGAGTGACATATTCGGATTGATTAATTTCTATCTAATCTTATTTATCATGAAAATAATAAGTGATAAGAAATAACTTTTTTAGTCGACATGTAATATAACATGTTAAGTGCAACAAACAATACATTGAAAACGTTTATTACTTGAAATAGAAGAAAGAGTGCCTAATTATTTGCTGTGATTGTTAAGTATGTGAAACAATCAACACGCTCGCTGTAGTCAAGTTGGTTGGAGCTTAGTCTACCGATCAGCGAGTTTGGGTTCGATTCCCGGTAAAGTTAAGGTAAAATTTAGATTTTCAAAACTTTAATTTGAGACCTAAGACTTGGTTATTTGTGATTTCAATTCTTTTCGAGCTTATCTATCGAGTTAAACTCGTATGATCTTTCAGCTAAAAAATATTTGACTCAATAGAATTTTATTAACACAGTTTCTTTTGTAACCATGTCCACTGCCAAAGTGGAGAATATGGACTCCTAATGAAGCTTTTCTCAACTTACAGTTGCAGTTGGTCAAGCTCTATGTTGCGAAGAGAGTGGGGATAGAAGAATGAGGTAGACCAGGACAAGTGAAAGGTTGAAAGGAATATTTAACATCACTGACATTCATGTGAGGGAATGGAAATTTTTCTTAATATATTAAGACTACTTTTAACTGTTAGATACCACTTGAATGCCAAACGAACACGGATGTCCAAGACATTTAAAAAATCAAATACTTGGTATTCTAATAGAATATGAGCAATTTTTTGATGAATATGTGTAGTGCTGTCTATAATGAGTCTATATAGGTTATTAAATATTGAATTCGAGTGTATATTAGCTATTTTTTTTTAAAAAACACGCAATATCTCTGGGACATGTTAATGATTTATTTGCGCGGTATTCAAACGGTTAAATGAAGATCTAATTTAAATTAATAGGTAAATGTAGTTAACTGTTCAACACTATTCGTTTCAAAACACTTGCAGTAGTAATCCAATGACTTTGATAATGAAATAAAGTCTTCCATTATAATATTACGTATATTTAAGGTTACTCGGTAGTCGTTACTCATCCGGTTCAATTACCAAATGAGTTTCTCAAACTTATATTGTCGAAAATGTTGATTTCTCAACAACTGACACGTGTAATATTATAACAATGTATCAAGCGCACAGAAATAGACGCGGGAGGACGTTAGAGCAGAAGAGTATCGAAATCTGACGCAATACAAACACGCTGCCTCGGCAACAACAAAAGCTCTCGTTACATCGCATCGGTGAGGCGCCCGCCTCCCCGCCCCGCTTTATATGTCATGCTTTTTGTTGTACAAATGCCGAGGGTTTAATGGGTCGGCAGCCTTTTGTGAGTTGGCCGTGCCGGGCTGGCTACACCTCTGTGCCCCTGTGCCTCAAAGTCCATCTTCTTTGCCCTCTTTAGCGAAAGCGATATCTGTTACGAGTCGCGCACCTAAGTACATTTCTGCTCGCTTGATATATTGACTGTCTAACTATTGTTCATATTTATTCTATTTTTTATAGCATTTCGATATACATTGAAACACAAAATAAATCATTAAGAAAGTCTAATTTAAGATTTCGACTGAAGGTGCTTGGTGGAATTTCAATATTAAATTTGAATCGTTCAAATTATGTACACTCCCACAGATTTTGTCACTAACGACCCGGGTTTCGCCTTTCGGCATCTTCAGGCGTTCAAGTGTACGGATGAACTAGTCAGTTCGAGTTTATCCGTGCACTTGAACGCCTGAAGATGCCGAAAGGCGAAACCCGAGTCGTTAGTGACAAAATCTGTGGGAGTGTACATAATTTGAACGATTCGAATATTATTAAGAAAGTCGTCATAATTCGGAGACTTGGAGTGGCAAAATTAAGACTACTTGCAAAGCATTTGCAAACAGACACTCATTGTTTTGCAAAACACTTGCAAACAAACACTCAAAGAATACAATTGAGAGATTGATTTTTTTTTTTAATAATTGAATGTGGAGCATGTGGTCTCATAATGAAGGTATCTCAGCAGAAGCTTATCTACGAGAACTGCTTATTATTTACTCGCTCAACTTCTCTTTTTCAAATAGAGTAATAGGGATAGAAAGATGAGGTAAGAACAGTGGTTAACTAATCGCTCTTGCTACGCCCAGTTATTAAGAAAGAGCTTTATAAACATCACAAACACTCATGCTTACAAACAAAAATCGAAAAAGTGCTATTTGTACTGGTACTCAAACCCGTGAGATTCGGCGCAGAGACCCACAACGCCAACCGCTGCGCCATATGACCCAGCGTTTTGTAATATTGTTATGTCAATCAATTTGTTGCTATATTTTATCACATAAGTGCTTATGTAATAAAATAATAAATACATTTTTTTTTATATAAAGTTTCGTACTTTCTCTCTAAGCCCCCGAATTGATAGTGCCCATTCACTAATCTGTATATATATGAACAGTATCTCAATAATATGACCACTGTTTACCACATCAAATAATGACAAAAAACAGTTATCACTACATAATTTTATATTTTTAATTATTTTCATTATGTACACTTCCACAAAAATCTTGGTCGAACACGACCCGAACTATCAGTTCGAGTGCATTCGCACACTGAGTAGTACCGGAAGATGCCGAAAGGCGAAACCCGAGTCGTGTTCGATCAAGCACCTTCAGTCGAAATTCTAAATTAAATCATTTTATATGTTTATAATTTGTGATTTTTGGCGCTTTTTATATAATTTCTCATTGAATTGATCTTGTGAGTCTTCAAAAAATTACTATCGACCTTAACTCATATTTTTTAAAAATTACTATCATTATCGATTCCAAAAGCATAGATGTTTGTGATGTCCAAAAAGTACCTCCCACCCATCCAGCGAGAGGGATTAGCTAGCCACTACTATCTTACAAAAATAGAGTGGTTGAGTAAGTGAGTAACAAACAGTTTTTCACAGAAAAAAATATAATGTGATAGCTCTATAAAGTGGTCGTATGCACCACATTAGCAGAGGACATGTTTTTTTTTTTGAAAAATCAATCATTGCCAAATTAGGTAACTAACTAAAGAAAAAGTAACTTACCATACGTCTTCTCTATTTTTTTAAAACTTGAACGAACATAGGCAAAGAAAACGAATACAATAAACTAGTATAATTTAAATAATAAAACAGTTATGTCTTAATAAATAAACCTAATTAAATAGGCTAGAATATATAACGTAATAATAATTATATCGTTATCTTCAACACAACATTTGTACAAAACACAAGCTTTCTTACCCCTCGATCTGTCAAAGACCTCACTATAGTACATGTTATTTATTTTTAAGTAGCTATACAGAATAGTTAACGAGTTTCTACACTAAAGAACTGACTGCAATCTAGATTTGTTAATTAATTATCGTTAACTCATTTCCGGTGTATTCAAAATGGCCCTAGGAGGTCTACGATTTCGTAAAGTGCATTTTGAATTTTTCAAAAATTCAGATTTGTTCTTGACATCTGAATTATGGTGGTCACAACGATACTAGTAATTACTCAAATATAATTTCATTATTTTAGCAAAAATGGTTTTCTATTTTTTATTTAAAAAAAATCTTCAATCTTTCAATTTGAATCGTTCAAATTATGTACACTGCCACAGATTTTGTCACTAACAACCCGGGTTTCGCCTTTCGGCATCTTCAGGCGTTCAAGCGCACGGATGAACTTGAACTGAAGTTCAAGTTCAAGTTCATCCGTGCGCTTGAACGCCTGAAGATGCCGAAAGGCGAAACCTGGGTCGTTAGTGACAAAATCTGTGGGAGTGTAAATAATTTGAACGATTCAAATTTAATATTGAATTTCCACCAAGCACCTTCAGTCGAAATCTTAAATTATATTCAATATTTCAACTGTATTCTTTGGATACTAGCACTCACTAGCACTAACACTTAACTGTAGGTCATATTAATAAAAACACAATATTCCTTTGTACTTTATTCCACTTTATTGAAAAGGTCAGGACCGGTTTCATTCATTGCGAGCATTGTCAACTGATATGAAAAATATACAAACAGTGCTATTTATACAAAATTAAAATTAAATAAAAGGTGTAAAAAACAATTGACAATGAAAAGAATTTACAAATTACAGTATAAGTGACTCTATAATTACACCAAATTAAAATGTTTAGCACCTATCAGTTGACAATGCTCGTAATGAGCGAAACCGGTCCTGAATTTTTAATAAAGTGGAATAAAGTACAAAGGAATATTGTGTTTTTATTAATGTAATGCCTTTCTACCAAGTATTCACAGTGAACACCCTAAAAGTGTAGGTCATATAATAACTGTGCTAGATTTTTGCAAAAAGTAAAACTGTAATTATCTCGAAACTACGATTTTCAAATTGTCTTACTAGTGCATTGGTAAAGCGATATTGTGAGGTTTATTAAAAAAAATGATTATCTACAATTAGTGTTATAATGGTGTATAGACATTTTAATTGTACAGTAATTTAATCGGGAAGAAACGTGGGGTAATTTAATAGTATAATTGTGTTGTTTTTTATCATTCTGTGATTATCAAATAGACAACAATTATTTAATTTTGGACATTTTAATATTAATGGTATTTGTATGTTAGACAAAAGTCATGCTCACTGAGCAGAAATATTTTTTTTATGTAGACACAAATTAATGTTGCATTTCATTTGACACTTCACTTGTAATGCAATTAAATTTTAATTGTTTTTTAAAATTATTCTGAAGGGTCAGTTTCAATGCAACTGGTTTGTTTCAAATAATTATTGTATATATATTGTCTTACAAGACAATAAGTTGAATTAGTACTACGACTCTTAAAGGTCCCAACTGATTTTTATTTTGTCTTAAAAGACGTTTTTTTATAAACATTTTTTAATACTGAAGTATTATAGATAGTTCCGTTATCTATTTTAACTAAGTAACAGTGTTAACTGTGCCTAAAATTTCACGTAAATTCGTGACTTAAGAACACGCTTTCTTTGGTAGCAAAAGATTTAAAACAAAGGATGAAGATTTTTATCGTTATTTAAATTTATTTCGCCGTTTCCCAATGTAGTAACTGAAATGTATACATTTATAAAAGACTGATTAATCAGTAGTTGTACCTTCGTTAACAATGGGGATGATAATAATTATATAGGTTTTCGGTTTTAAAATTGCTGAAAATATAATATATTTTATAGTTATACCTGAAAAGATTTCGTCAGATAAAAGGCCGCAGGTTAAAAATAATTAATGTATTGTGAGTTTAAAAATAACATGTATTTACTCATTCTGTTCGCAGTGGACTTTTATGCATGGATTATATAGAAACACGTGTTTTATTTGAGCCTTAGATAGTAATAAAAGTTTCACTTTTCAATCACATACAACTGTACTCGGTTAAATCAAATTCTACTCATTCAGGGTATGAATAACACCGATGTTGCTTAGTGGTTGCGAATCATGGCACACTTCTTGAAGAAAAACCGTTCTGTACTATCCATAGAATTAAATCGGGGAAACAGAAAGACACTAGAATATTAAAGAAGGAAGTAAAGCGATCGGCTGGCGTCAGGGAATCTTGAAAATGCAATATGGTGTTTTTATGTTTCACATAAGAAGCGGAAGTGTTTTTCAATATTTTAATGATAAAATAGACATCAAATTTGAATCGTTCAAATTATGTACGTTCACAAAAATTTTGTCAATAACGACCCGGCTTTCGCCTTTCGGCATCTTCAGGCGTTCAAGAGCACGGATGAACTTGAACTGACGCTTAGTAAATGAATGTTTCGTGTTTATATAAGAAATAAATGTATCATTGAGTTTAAAGCCATTGCTGGTGAAAAGGATTAGCCCATGGGAATGCCCACAGATTTGAATGGTGAGTAGTTTGAATGTACATTATTTCAACGATTCAAATTTAATATTGAAATTCCACAAAGCACTTTCAGTCAACATTTTAAATATACATCACATTTACTTTTCATATTTCTCTTATTTATGATGTTAAATTACGATTTCCAAATTTTATAGATTTTTATACTTTAGTAATATATTTTCTCCACGAACGATGACCCGGTATATAAAAGTATGCTTAAAATATTCAATGAATGAGTTTTGCAAAATCACTTAAAATAGGGGTTCCTGGAACCCTCGAAATACATGACAGCAAAGAAGAGTACCCAGCACTAATTAGACGAATGAGAAATACTTTAAAATGTCTTGTTGCATCACTCTTTTCTGCCAGAAAGACCACTTACTGCCAACGAATTTTTAATGACATACCTTAAGTTCACTCTTATTTGTATAACGGTATACAAAGATTTTTTTAGTATACTCACATATCTCATTTTATTTAAGCAGAAAGAAAAAAAATGTCCTTTGTATTAAATTAAAGTCCCTTTAAAAAAAGTCAAGCATGTTACTATGTTTTTTCAATCGTTTATTTTAAACATCAGGGTTGTTTATCGGTTACCCATTTGAAAGTTAAAAAAACATTTTTTTTAATATATGTCTTAAGCCAGCGATTTCCAACCTGGGAGGCGTGGACTATTATTACAAAGGGAGACGCGAACGGTTCAAAATATATATTTCCCCTTTAAAACGTGTCTTTATTACCACATGAAATAAATGATGGGGAGGAGCGAAGATATTTTTTCTCCAAAGGGAGACGTAGTAACATGAAGGTTGGAAACCACTGTTTTAAGCTTCTTCGTGTACCTAAAAAAATATAAATTGGAAACATATTAGCGATAAAGAGTTATATTGAAATTGCATTTCAATTATGAACATATTAGCTATATTTTGCTCAATCTTTTCCATTTCTGCTCCTTAGCCGGAACATATGGCCACCACTTGATTCCTCCAAGATTCTCTGTCCCCACCAGTCTTCTTGCCTCCATCCATGTTATTCCAGCGTTCCGTAGCTCTACCGAGTACATAATATAGTGGCCTTCCACGACGGGGTGGAATCCACCCGGTTGGTAAAAGAGACAAGCAGAACTTAGGTTTTCTTGAGGCATCCGCAGCATATGCCCAAGCCATTTTTTTACTTTGAACGTAAATAACGGTGGTTTGGTCCGTTTCCTTACCTCTGTATTTCTGACAAAGTCAAACCACCGAACTCACTCCCAATATTCGGCGCAGGCATCTGTTTTCAAATCACAGTAAACGGTTACTCTTCTTTCTAAGGTTCCAATACTCGCAACCGTAAAGCAGCACTATCAGAATGCAAGCGTTAAGCACGAGGCACTTGGTTTGCAATAAAAGTCGCTTAATAATTCAACGACAATGCCAGCAAAAGTATTTCAATACGAAATAAGAGGAAACTATATATAACACTAAATATGCCGCCTGTGTGGTCGAGTGGTCAACGTCGTTGGCTTCGGTTGCGATGGTCCCGGGCTCGAATCCTGGTGCGGACAGTTTTATAAATTGATTTTTCAATCGATTTATGAATTTCTGTTCGAAGGCATGGATGTATGTGATTTCTTGAATTCCCCCCTCCCACCCATCCTATACTATGAACGAGGCGTATCGAAAGCGGTAAGCTAACCACTAGGAGTCCATATGCTCCATATTGGGAGCAGACATAGTTATATATATATATATATATTAGAGGTCTGCACGGGCCCGGGCCTGGCCCACGGGCTCTTACCCGACCCGGCGGGCCGGGCTTTGGAATTTGGGATATAATGTTGGGAAAAATATACCAAATTGAGGATTTCAAATTCCTCGGTGAGCTAAAAAAAAAAAAAAAGGACTTTCGGAGATAATCTGGGGAAAAAGTATACCAAATCGAGGATTTCAAATTCTTCGGTGAGCTAAAAAAAAAAAAAGGACTTTCGGAGATAATCTGGGGAAAAAGTATACCAAATCGAGGATTTCAAATTCCTCGGTGAGCTAAAAAAAAAAAAAAAGGACTTTCGGAGATAATCTGGGGAAAAAGTATACCAAATCGAGGATTTCAAATTTCTCGGTGCTTCGGGTCGGGTTCGGGTAACAAGTGCGGCATTAGACTCGGGCCCGGGCCGGGTCGGGCGTGAGTTTTTCGGGCTCGGACCGGGTAGTTTTGTAAAATTTTGGCCCGTGCAGACCTCTAATATATATATATAACACATTACAGAAAGTCATTTGGTATGTTCCACTGGAAACTTGTTTGGTTTACTTAGGTCAATGAATTAACCTGAATATAAAAATAGTTTTTACAATACAAGTAATATCGACCTATAATTGGTAAAAGGTCTAATGTGAGACAATAAGGATACTTGCGTTTTAAGCCAATAATGGTTCAATATTGCCTAGGACGTCAGTGAAAAAAAATATAACGTTACCTCATTCACCTGATCTTTTTTAGAGTCTGTGCATTTTAATGATTTGACTTGTTATTGTTTGTTCCACGATACCACGGTTGAAAACTACTGATCCAGAGACCTGAAGTTAGTCAGTATAATATCAAGATATACATTTACCATAAATTACTATTTACTAACCGCATTTAAGGAATTCCTTTATGGAACTTAGTACGAGAGAAATTTAAAAAAAAATTCTCTTGTAAGATGTATAAGTTGTCGGTTACGATTTTCTGCTCACTACGGGTCGATGTTATAGTTCTTTCCAGTTTTGTTTATTTTAAAAATTAACTCAACAGTATTTAACTCTCGCGGCTCGGAGACTAGAAAAATACTTCTCATCCGATGGGGCTCGTTTAGGGACCCCAGTGGTTTCCTCATTATTGGCCTTATTCCTATGAATTTCAAAAAAAAAAATAGTCTAAAGGCTTTAAAATATCTTTCTGCATCATTCCTCATACATTTTTTCTATAAAAATCCGTTGTTTTTTAATAAATAATCATATTTTAAGTTGCGCGTAAAAAGACGTCATCCCAGCACAAATATGAATTTTCGACTGACGCATTTAGCCCAGCTATCTTACGAACGATCGCTTATCGCGGGCGCTTATCTCGTTATCGCGTTATCGCGTATTTATATAAACAACAAAAGGTCCAAAAAACTATAATATAAAAATATCTTTATTATAAACATTGTATCACCCATATTAAAATAGATATTTAAGAAAATGTGGGTATTGGGGTCGCATTTCTTGAGCTTAGAACCGGAAAAGTTAGAAAGCACTCGAAACGGTTTTGTTTACAGTTTTAGCCATAAAAAAACCGACAATTAAAAAGTCAGCAAATCTGCCATCCCTAGTTTGTTTGTACAGCGCGTAACAGAAGGCGATCTCAAGCTACAAGAATATTATTACTTCTTTACTTATCTTTCTTTATCTTTCCGAGATGAATTATTGAACAAAAAAACACTCGAAATAAAATTACTTTCCTTTAGTTCGTGATTCATGAATGGATGGAATCTTGATATGGTTTTTTTTTTATTAAATAATCGTGTTTCGTTTTGTATGATTTAAAGAGCAATATTTTTATTACATTGAAAATTAAGCCACAAAAAATGTGTTATAAATTTACACATGTTTATTTATACTTGAAAATAATAGCTTAAAAAAACTTTTTTCGTTACTTACGTATTACTGTTCGTATAATTTCTTAGCTTGTATTCAATAATAATTATAAATATTTAAATTCACGATTGGATAGAAATCGAAATATCTTTTTGACGTTACTATTCAATATTTTCTACGTCTTTTGTTATTTAGCATACTTGTAACCTGATTTCATTTAGGTCGCAAGTGCTATTTTCTAATGAAAGCTATATTTGACATAGTTATTAATCTTTCGCCATTTTGTTCAATATATTATAATATAATATTATGGTGCAGCACGGTAATGCAAAAAAAAAATATTAAAATCGTACAGTATTATCATTGTTCTTGGTTATTTCT
Organism: Himalopsyche anomala; assembly: GCA_031772345.1. NCBI lineage: Eukaryota > Metazoa > Arthropoda > Insecta > Trichoptera > Rhyacophilidae > Himalopsyche > Himalopsyche anomala. The sequence goes on from CM062839.1 coordinate 1,366,027, forward strand.
GCATCAAATTACAATCCATCGTAGCTTTTCTATAAGATGAGGACGATTATAACAGTTTATAATAGCATGTCTTTCAGTATTTTAACAAGATAACTTAAAACGAGGCTTTACTGAAATAATGGGACCTAAAAAAAAAAAGAAAATCTCTTAGAGTGATTGTTTTATACAAATATTGTGTTGACGCTGACATTGTGTGTGAAGATGTTTATTATATTTTATATTTAATTCAGTGGTGTTTGAGTAAAACCTGATAACTGATTTTTAAAACGCTGTTGCATACATACTCCCAATGTAGAGCATATGCACTCCTAATGAAGTTAATCTTAACAGAAGTGTTTCTACGAGAACTTCTTGTTACTTAGTTGCTCCACCTCTCTTTTTCCAAAGAGAGCAGTAGGAATAGATGGATAGGGTTAGGAGAGTATTAGTGGGTAGCTAATCGCTCTCGATACGGCCCGTATATACGATAGGATGGGTGGGAGGGGGGAATTTAAGACGTCACATACATCCATGCCTTCGAACAGAAATTCATAAATCAATTTGTAAAACTGTCCGTACTGGGATTCGAACCCGTGACCTACGTAACCGAAGCCAACAACGTTGACCATTCGACCACACAGGCGGCTATATGCATATATGTATACATATTTTTAAATTCTTCTAAAACTTCATTAAATTCAATAAAAATAGGAACAATCGAAAATGTGATGACAGTATTTTTGATTTGTGTTTTTATTTCATACATATTATGTATGTCCTGTTAATTCAATAGTTATGCCTAAACTCCGCCCAATTTCACATAATCCAAAAGATATTGATATTTTAAACCACTCTACACTTATCATAATTCGAGACCTGGTTAAAAATAAAAAAGGTAATTAAAACAACTGTTATAAGAACATTTCACTGCCAAGGGTTTTAAGATACAAATAAAAAATCATTCTACGATGTTATCAAGCTTTCCTACCCTATTTAATAACTCGGACTCTCTCAATGTCTTCCGCCTACCCTAAAAGCGTGATCAAGTGGCTAAATTCTATATATTTTATATTTAAATCCTGCTTCTTGAAAACATCCCTTGTAACTGTAGAATAATTTTATATAAGTTGTATTATATCACAAATTATGATCATTTATGCAAAATTAATTGTATTAATCTTGTGAATCGTTCAAACTATGTAAATTCTCACAGATTTTGTCACTTACGACCCGGGTTTCGCCTTTCGGCATCTTCAGGCGTTCAAGTGCACGGATGAACTTGAACTGACAAAATAACCTTGAACTTGAACTGACTGTCAGTTCAAGTTCATCCGTGCACTTGAACGCCTGAAGATGCCGAAAGGCGAAACCCGGGTCGTTAGTGACAAAATCTGTGGGAGTGTACATAGTTTGAACGATTCAAATTTAATATTGAAATTCCACCAAGCATCTTCAGTCGAAATCTTAAATTAATTTTGTGAATTATAACATTGCCTTTAAGACTAATCTATTTATGATTTCTTAATAAGATTAAATAACATTCAAAGGCATCACAGTATTGAAATATTTCTATTATAGAAGCATTCAAAAGTTTTTTTTATTCAATAATAATTATTGAATTATATTATATTCTTGAGACGATGTCTGCATATAAAATTTAAATTGAATTTGAACATTAATCAATTTAAATTTCAAATCAATTTGTTTTCGAGATTCAATTAAACACAACTATTAAGATGTGGTTTGGATATAAGATTCAGAGGAAAAATACTGCAAGTGTATTTAGTGAAATATTTTATCCTTTATAGCTATCATCATTGTGATGTAGTAGTAAGCATTTTATCTTTAAAGAAGAACGTTAAAGCCATAAATCTTTTCCGTTTGTTCATACTTTAATAGTAAAATTACGACGATGTGTTTTATAGTAATTTAAATTTAAGCTTATTGAATATGGAGTAGTAAATACATTCATTCACTTTGTAATTAAAAAAATAAAATGTGAATAAGTGATCAGCGTTGCAAATTTCTGCATTACATTGTTCGATCTACGAGCAATACAGCATTATGAAAAAATATATATATTGAGATAAAATCTAAATTATTAATATAAAAGTTCCATCAAGCAACTTCAGTTGAAGTCCTAAATTATATTGAGATAATTTTACGTTCAGTTAGCGAGTATTTTCAACCATAAAAAAACCATAAGTAAACCAAGAAATTTATATTTTTAAATGAATTTCCTGTATTTAAAAATAAATGAAACATTATTCGTTTTATATTTGAGAATATACGTTTTATATAATAAATAAGACCTCGTTAACTATTTTTTTATCATATTTAAAGAAATCAAAATAATGTTCTTATCTTGGTATAATAATGTTCTTATGTTTAATATAAAATTGAGTTTTGGTGTTACGTTTCACAAATTTCTTGTATAACAAATATGGAGAATAGTAACGTTAATAAATTAAAGTTGAAACGAAGTGTTGAGAAATTAATTCGCCGCGATTTTGGTAACGCCTTTGTTTGTTTATTTATTACGTACAGGCCGCCATTTTCGCTTTCGAAAACTACACTAATTTTTAATTTACGGCCATGATAAAGTCATTGATAAATTACAGATGGACAGGACTTCAATCATTTGGGTACTATAGCTTTGAATTAAAAATTGAGTTACATATTCGTTAGATAATTAAAAATATTACATAATATATAGTAGGAAACATTGTCCTACAATCTTTCAGACTAGTACATATCTACAAATGTCCATTTAACTGAACTAAAATGATTACTTAAATCTCAAAGTATTTTCAATATACTTTTTACTATAACGTAAAACAGAGGTGGGCTGAAGGGGGCTCGGAGGCTCTTATTAAATTTTACTAAGGCCAGCGAGCTCTTTTTTAATTAAGAGGAAACAATATTCTCAGATCAAATTAGTGTATATATCTGCAATTTATGACTTATATATTATCTACGAAAGCTTCAATAAACACAGTAAAACATTTTTAGTCATTTATCAGTTACGGTAAATTGCATATTGTTATACATATATTATAAGCGTATTAAGTAACAACCGATTGATTATTTAGGTATTGCATATAATTGCCAGTGACAAAAAAATTCACTTCTTCCCCAGAACACCAATAATTGCTTTCAGATTAAGCGAGATTCCTTGTTTGCGTATTAGCAGCCCACCGCTGACGTTAAATAATAACTTCTCATAATATTGACGTTGGAGGGTGATTGACATACATTTCTGATTTTTTTAAAGTTAACTTTTCGTTATAAACATACACTTTTGTTTCTATACCCGCTCTCAGTGTAAAGGATAACATGGGCAACTGATTTAGTTGTATTATTGGAACGAAAACTATGGCTTACTCAGTCGGTCAAAAAGTATTTTCCGAGAAGAGTAAAGTTAAAATAATAGGGTATAGTACAAAATAAGTGGTAAGCTAATCGGGATGATGGGTGAATGAGAATTTTACATATCATATGTACATGCCTGGTAATTGCAATACGGGTGTAACCTAAACTGAGATTTTGGTATTTATAGTTTTTCTCAATACCGAAAAAACAGTTGTAAAGATAAAAAAAATACCGGTTTTTCGGTTTTCAAAATTAACTAAAATTGATCTCGACGAGTTTGAAGAGTAGAATAATATCGGCAGGATCTGGGGTTATATATGATCTTCTTTACTGACATTTGAATCTCTTCAGCAACATTTTTCCAGCTTACCTTAGTCCACCCGCTGTAGTCTAGTTTGTTAGAGCTTGCTCTACCAACCAGGCGGGTGTAGGTTCAATTCCTGGTAAGATCCATGTCAGATTTTAATTTTTAAATTTAAATGAGACTTTACTTCGAGGTGATCTCGAGTGACTTACATTAAATTCACATCGAGTTTTCCTCGTGTAATCTTTCAACTTTAAAATATTTGGCGCATTGCCATTATTATTTTATTAAAAATTATATTTAAAAAATAATGCGGTGTTAGCTTATGCAAAAACGATTTGAACAAATCAATTTATATTTTATGACAATGAATTGTTCATTATTCATAATCTAATTGAACATTGGATTACAGAAATTTTCACTGTTTATACATACGCGTGAATTAAAATATGTAAAAAAATATTTTTTCAATACATCGATCATTTTCAGTTTTCAGCAGGGAGGAATGCTAACCAAGATCCGTCCAGTCTTGTGAAAAAACTATGCACTAAGAAAAAAAAACAAAACTTCTTAAAAGAACATAACTTGAGAGGTCAACTACACTGGATCGAATCACGTATAATCACTAAGAAGAAGACGAAATAGCGATATAAAAAATATTTCAAAAATCTTGACCATAGACATAAATTATTTGAAAAAAAAACGCGCCACACAACATTTTTGACACGATTTCCTTTACACACGTTTCGAAATAATTAATCTTAACGTGAAATAAACTACTTGTAATAATTTATTTAATTAATTTTCATCGATGACAATCGCGTCACGTTCTTATATTTATTGCTAAATGTTCCGGCGTAAATCAATTTACAGTCCATATTAGCAATAGACGTAACAGAAAAAATGTTGCTCTCAGCTAAAACATCAATATTTATCAAATTTATATCTGTGCAGTGAAAATAAATAATAGTTGTTGAATTCACAGCGTGGTGTCAAAATATACATAAAACACAGTTTTTTTCGTTTTTTTTTAATTTTATTAATAATATCTGTTGCTTCTTCTTGGCTTCATTCAAATGCATTTATATTGAATTATTTTAATAATGCACAGGTGTTAAAACATGTTTAATTTTAATAAAATTTATTTATTCAATTACTCAATACTTTTTTATGAATTTAAAGTTAATTTAAAAGCAGAACTGTGTTCTTTGAATCCGATATCATTATATTTTAAATGTGTACATATAAATAAATATATATTAAATACATGTCTGCTCTCATTCTAGAGAGAAAACAGCCTTCTGATAGAAGTATTTCAATATAAAAAAATACGAGAACTGCGAGTTACTCAGTTTCTCAACATCTTTTTCCTCAATAAAAGTAGGGATATAAATATAGGGCTAGGACAGGACTAGTTGTAAGCTTATTTCTTTTTCTAACTTGTAAAATTGTAGGATTGTTAAGATAGGAGAAAAATTTTCGACAAAAAAGCATTCGAACATATATCGATCAATCGATTGAAAAAATTACGTTCATACTAGCACTTGGACACGTAAGATCCGTCACGGAAGCTAATGATGTAGACTACTAAGTCATGGATCCAACAGTATAAAGATACAATGTTATTAAAAAATCTACTTACAGCCAGGAGATAATATTGAATAGGTCAAAACTATTAAATTATATAAAAATGCATCAATTTAAGTTTATTAATTTGTATTTTATTATTGTAAGCTTGCGCTTTTACAAAATCAGTTCAGATTTAGCTTAAATTTAGGTAACCCTGTTTTTTTTTATTCATGTCTGCTCCCAATGTGTAGCATATTGACTCCTAATGAAGGTATCTCAACAGAAGTTTTTCCACAAGAACCGTATGTTACTCAGTCGCTTAGTAGGGATAGAAGTATAAGGCTAGGATAGAACGAATGGTTAACTAATCCCTCTCGCTACTCCCAGTTATAAAGAATCGGAAAGGGTGGGGGGAAATGTTTTTTAGAGATCACAAACATCTATGCCTTCGAACAAAAATAGATAAATCTATCGAAAAATACTTTTCCTATTGGGACTCAAACCCGTGAAGTCCGGCACGGAACCCCACAATGCTAACCACTACGCCATAGGACCCGACCTATAACTATATATTTTTTGACTTGCTGATTATTCAGAGGAGGTTCAAGAGGGTTATCATTGTAAACGCCTTCTTCTATGAAAATGCTTAAATTCACCAGTTGCATGAATTGTTATCTTAAATTGAATGTCCCGATTACGCGACTTTATCTATAGGTTTTGAAGCTAGGCAGATTTTTTGTGCTTACCTATCAACAACAGTCTCACAATAACTGTTCACATTTTAATAAAGAGTGACTACCTACAATATATTGCAATAAAATTGAATAAAATGCAAACTGCACCACGTCGGAGCCAGCGGTTGCAGTTGCAGTAATAAATTAAGCATCTCGAAACACATTTGCATCATATAAGTAGCCTTGCAGACGTGAATCGTTAATCTGCATCTGAAATTGCTTTGCTCTACAGAACACTGCGGAATCTTCAGAACTCTAAGAGATAGGAGCAGAATATATATAAAATTACGACGATCTGTTGCACTTGTGCCACAAGGCGTAAATGATTAAATTTCAATTGTATCTCTAAACAAAGTATAGATTACAAATAGCATTTACGGTAAATTTTTGTACAATATCTACTTAGAAAAATCTTTATAGTAATTTAGTTTATTAAATAAATAAAGATGTACAACTAAAAATCTTGATGAACTTGAACTGAGAGTTCAAGTTCATACGCCCACTTGAACACCTGAAAGACATGCCGAAAGGCGAAACCCAGGTCTTCAGTGACAAAACTTGAGTGAATGCACATAATTGGAACGATTCAAATTTTATTTTGTAATTTATTAATTAAGAATTAAAATCATTTTTTAATTTTTTCGTAAAAATTGGGATGGTTTGTTTGAAGATTGTTTCTCAAAGAAACGTATCACGTGTTACATTTTGTAACGGAAAAAATGCAAAGTTATCATATTTATTTTTATATTCAAAATTATTTTTTTAAAAAATACAGCCAGAGAAATCCAAAGCAAAACAATAATTGTTGATAAATATAAAAAACCAGAACCAAACTACGTACTTGAATAGTTTATTAAAAAAATACCTGAGAACTGCGTTATAGATTTGAGTTGCCTAACTATACTGTATTAAATTGCCGACAGAAAAAAGAACTTAAGCTTTTCTTTTATGTCAAAACAAATACATGCATGCTTACAAAAATAAATTGATTTATTTGAATACTTCATATTATATGGTGTGTTCGAACTTATATAATCTTCTTACTGGGGTTAAACTCTTTTACAGTGCCAGATCTCGCGTGAAATCTTTACATCTACAACCCTAATGAATTGCAACGCTCCCTACAAAAGCTGTGTGCATCTGCAGTGCTTGGCAACCATTACCCTCGCCACACGACCACTGGAGCTTTATGGCCACCATTCGAAAGATATTACGCCAGATAACAATGTTTCCAAGTGCATCAGAATGGTCAATGCAAGATATGTGGTGACGTCTGCTCTTTATAGGAATTTTCTTCACTGCTTCTCTACTTGTTTTTCTTTATTTTGTTCGACCCTATTCATTTTATAAGGATGTCGTAGAAAAAACTACAATTCTTTCATCGTTTTTAATTTGTTGATAAACATTGCTCTTTTTTATTACGACATCATGAATAAAATAAAAAGTTATACAGCAGTGGTAAGAAAAGTTATTAAATTTACGTTTTAAGCTCGAGCGAGAAATCAGACAAAACATCTTTCGACCCGTTAATCATCAGCTTAAATGTTAAAACCACATCCGTCAAGTCAATGACGTTGAATCATATACATATAATCAATCATCCTCAATGTTTTACAGTGGCTATAATTATTTATTGAATTGGAATTTACTTGGTAGAACACCATTGTTATAAGGTAAAAAATATCAACGTATTTAGTTCTACAATTTTGATGATGATGACTTTATAGCTATTTCGGCGTGCGTCGTTGTCAGAACTATAGTTCTAACTTTAAATTATATTTCTGACGATGGCGTACGCCAAAATAGCTATAATTATAGTTACAAAGAACATGTCAATATTTAAACTCTAAAAAGTGATTGCTAAGGCATCCAATCCCGAAACCTTTTTGTAATCCCGGTATTTTGTGATTGACAATTTTTCCAATTCCAGAATCTCGGAATTCAGTCGATGATTTTAAAATCCTGAGAAAAATTATGAGAAATTGTGAGATCTATTTTTTTAGCACTCGCGGGGATTTTTTTAAAAAATGTACACGCTAGCCGATTTCAAAAACCCAGGAATTGACCGAATTCTCAAAATGAAAAGACGCGAGACCTTTATTCAACAACTTTTCGAAAATTTCGCACTTCTTATTCTAAATTCCGAAATCCCGGAATAAGAGGCCCTAAAATATATTATTATAGTGAGAATCATTTATTAATTCTAATTCTGGGTAGTATGTATGGCTCTTACAAGATTCCACAAAAAAAATAATGAACAGTGAAGTAAAATATTGCTGAGGTGAAAGTTGTTCGCGTTTTGCATGACGGGAAGTTTCAGAGAACACGCACAAGTACTAGAGTTCCTGATTAATTATTTTCCGAGAGCGAAAACGAGTAAAAAAATGTAACCGTACATTTTTTTGCGGTCTTTCGGATTTAATTATAAATAAAATATTACATGATAAATATAATACTTATGCTTAAACGATTATCGTCGTAGTTATGCTTTTCAGGGTGGGTTTTGGTTTTCAAAGCAAAATTTAGTTTTAAATAGATTCGTCGGTCGCCAAAAGCTTGGATTTTTTTTTTGACTCCAGTTAAAAGTGTGTACCAATTTATATTTTGTTAAAATCAACGTAAAAACTTGTTGAAATGGCACTGTAATTTAAAAAGGCGTTTATCTTGTAAATGTATTCTATGATTTATAGAACGATTATTTACTTGAGAGAACTCCATTGCAATAAAATAAAAATAATGTAAAAGTATTTTAGTTCTACAAATATTTTTTATATAATTTGTAAGTTATTTTGGCTTATGAGAGCGTAAGCCGAAGTAGCTATTAATAGTTTATATTTATACTAGGATTGGATTTGATTCCCGGGAAGTTAAATGTCATTTTTTTTAAAATTTAAATTTAAGACCTAATACATGTGTGTTTGTGATGTCAATTCTCCGCCAATTGATTCCTAGTGGCTTACAAAAAAAATCTTTGAGTTTTTTTCGTATGATATTTTGGGCTTGACACAATGGCATTGGCTGTCATGCCAAATATTTTTTTAATAAAAAAGAAATGTTGAGTTAAAACTTTATACCTTTTCACCGTTTCTATTTCCTCGGCTGAAAGATTACTCTCACCACATGTACCACGCCCTCACTCACGTCTTCGACGTGTCAAAACAGGCGTTTGAAAAGTATTGTTAAATCTAACAAAATGTACGAAAAAATAAACTGAATCTACACTTACTCGCAATATTGTCGCTTGCCCTAATAATCGGTCAGTTTAAATGAGATTTAATTCAACTATGGTAACTGACAATTAATAATCTTGTAATTTCAAAGTTAATTAACAATTACATTTCCCATCCATCAAAAGCTCTGTGGTAGCGCGAAGTTTCCGCACACACTATATGTAACTCATTTGAAGTACAGGTGTATCGTTACTCGTACAGACGTCTTACCACGTTAAGCATCCCCTTAATAGCGGAACTGTCCGTCAGCCGTCGCGGCACTGCAGCCCTAAGAGCCTTCAAGTGGTTCCGCAGAATAAAGCTGTTGATAACTAACGCCTCTGTTCCTGTACAGATTATTTCGATGCTTAGCAATGTTAATCTGATAGATTGAGTTTGTTAATTACGTAGAAAAGTGAAGTAAATAACAATTAAAGGATTATATTTTTTATAACACTTTTTGACGAATTCTGTGGCTGCAATTTGTATTTAACAGATTTATGACCGTTAACTCGTTCAATACTTTGTTAAGTTTTTCAATTTAATGGAATGTATGACGTAGGACTTAAATAAGAGTCCTCGGACAGCAATTAATGTTTTTTCAAAGACTCAAATACGAGTCAACGGTCGTTAATCTGTTAATATAAAATCATGAATGATAACAGTTTTTTTATTTTTCAGATTTCAAACATAACACAAGAGTTACTTATACAAAATACTTGCAAGAGGTGTAACAAAGCTTGTTTTAAATTTAAATTGTTACAGTAAATATTTATATTGTTGTGTATTTCTGTCCGTAACACACAGCACAGCACTGCGTATGTCGTACGATCTTTCAACGTCAAGATATTTGACGCATTGGTATTAGCTATTATGCCAAATATATATTATGACTGATCAACTCATTACCTAGAGAACTGGACATTTTTAGTGACAGTATTTGTGAACTGTTTTTTAAGTTTTACTTTTTTATTTCATGATTTTGAATGTTGATTTTAATGTATGATGGATTATGTTAATTTATTTGTTCTCATTATATTAGTGCATGGTGAATTGGGGTCAGCTATCATGTCATGTACTGAACTTTTGATTTTTAAACTATAAAATAAAATAAATATGTTATAATTTAAAAAACTACTTCGAAAAAATGGTATAAATTTCCAGATGTTATGCTTAAAAGTTATCAGATGTACGATCGAACACTGGTTTTTGAATCAGTTTACATATATATCAGTATCAAAAAAATGGTTTCTTTAATTAAATTTTAAAACAAACTTTTTTTCTCATTTCTAAATATCATAGTCAGTTTTTAACACTTTTGTTTGTAAGCGATTATTCACCGTATCGTGGGCCTAAATTACTTGATATTTAACAAGCAGGTACGTATCTATTGCAAATAAATCATTCATTTTGGACTTGGCGTGAGTTTGGCGGTGGATGCTTTCATTTCCTGCAAGCCTCACTCGGCATGGTGCAATCAGGGAGCGATTAATTGCAGCCTGTCACAGCTTCTAATCCTTTCTCTTTAAATGCAATATCACACGTCGTGGTATGATTAATCTACTCATGTCATCGCACCGTTTTGTGGATATGGTGTGATGCAGAAGTCTTCAAGGCCTTAATTGCTTGCAAGCAAATGATATTTGCATGGGATTGTAAAGTGTGGAAGAACACCTTTTACAGTCCATCAGTCATGTGGATTATAAAAAAGAGTTTATCAAAATTATATTAATTCTTACAAGCAAAAGAATACAAATGAATAAACGTATATAACAAAGGCGAAGAAAAAAAAATATAGCCTGTTCAATTCATTTGAATAAAGTAAGAATGTATGTCTTTTGATTTTTTATACTACCTATTTATATCATGTTAATTATTTATTATTTAAATACAAGATTTTAAAGTTTTAAAACTACAAGACCTACTTTAGATATTAAAGCTCTGTTCAATCGTATTAAAAAACTACACAATATTTTATGTAACACTTAAATATAAATATGTAGTTATATGACTCGTATTACACACTTTTTATTTATTGTATGGCTTGCCTTGAAAGCTCATGCCGCAAAGCTTAGCAGCGCGTTGATACTCGTCGTTCAAAAAGCTCTAGGGAGCGCTAAATTTGAAACTGCAAGCATTTTACTTGTTGGTTTGACGGTGCCTGTTCTCACGGCAGTAATTAATGAGCTTGGAAGGATTAATTCAAAAATTTTCACACCACTAAAACACACGCTTTTGTGGCTAATGACATATGTTTTTTTTAAATGATATTTTCATACGAAATTGATATAAAATTACTTTACATAATAGTATTAATTGGATGACATTGTTGTTAAAGTTTCGACACACGTTCTCATACTATTTTTAAAATAATTAATAAATAGTATAAATTAAAAAAAAATATCAGCTAAGAATTCATACAAACTAATCATTAACTTTAGTACTTACTAGCAGTGGTGTAGTGGGGCCAGGTCAGCGACCTTGCACCTGAAAATGAGCCAGGGCGCCACCCTGCCACCTTTTTGATTTTCAAGTATTTTTAACGTTTTTTTTACTGATTTAATTGTTAAAACTTGTGTTTTTTTAGCTTCGGACGAATATTAAAAAAAACAAAAAATAGGGAAATAAATCAATGACCGACCTGGTACCTATTTATTTATCACTACACTACTGCTTACCAGCAATTACTAAATTAGAAAAATATTTTATATAAGGCATTTTTTTTATCCATGTCTGCTCCCAATATAGATCATATGACCTCCTAATAGAGATATCTTAACAGACTTTTTCTACGAAAACTATTTGTCAGTCAGTCGCGCAACCTCTCTTGCTTTTTCAAAGAGAGTAGTACTGATAGAAGGGTAAGGCTAGGACAGGACTATTGCTTAACTAATCGCTCTCGCTACGCCTTGTTGCTAAAGGGTCGGAAATGGTGGGAGGGGCATTACAAACACCCATGCTTTCGAACAGAAATTGGTAAATCGATCGAAAAAATGCTGTTCGTACTGGGACTCGAACCCGTGAGGTCTGGCACGGAAGCCCACAACGCTATTCGCTGAGCCATAGGACCTGGCAAATAAAAATACGTAACGCAAATAAAAAGTCGTGAATAGTGATTGATCATTACAATATAATTAACATTAAGAATGCTGTCCTGATCTTTTTATGAAAAAGTCGAATTAGTGTACAAAACTTTTTCCATTTTTTATCACTTACTTCTCAATTATAAAGCTTGAAAATATTTAGATTCTTTTGAATAATATAGTCCGATTTCTTTGAGTATTGATAATTAATTGTATTTAGTAATCTCACTTCTCCACCGATGTTTTAAATTTGCAGTACAATACAAATAAATGTGCGTGAAATAACAGAGATTATTCACTTTTAGGGTGTTCACTGTCAATACGTGATGCAAAGGCATTATATTAATAAAAACGCAATATTCCTTTGTACCTTATTCCACTTAATTTAAAAGGTCTTCTTAATTAAATTGATAATAAATATAATTTAACAGTGCTATTTATACAAAGCCGCCTGTGTGGCCGAGTGGTCAACTTTGTTGGCTTCGGTAACGGAGGGCACGTGTTCAAATCCCGGTACGGACAGTTTTATAAATTGATTTTTCAATCGATTTATGAATTTCTGTTCGAAGACATGGATGTATGTGACGTATTGAATTCCTCTCTCCTACCCATCCTATCATATGAACGGGGCGTATCGAGAGCGATTAGCTTACCACTAGTCCTGTCCTAGCTCTATCTTTCTATCCCTACTCTCTTTGTAAAAAGAGAAGTTGAGCAACTGAGTAACAAGCAGTTCTCGTAGAAACATTTCTGTTGAGATAAACTCCATTAGGAGTCCATATGCTCCACATTGTGAGCGGATATGGTAAAAAAAATATACAAAAATAAATTAAGGGGGATTGTGTTCATAAATTAGGCATTTTTTTTAAATATATCTGTTCTTTTATTATGTTCGCCTAGCTTTCAAAAATTGATTTGCATACTAATCTAAATATTGACGTGTTAAATTTTATCTGTGTTGCTTTCTAATGTAAATCTAAAAAAAATACTAAAATATTTCAAAGATACAATATTCATTTAAGTGTGATAGAGTGTTTCATTGTGTTGATTGTAGAAACACTAGAAACGTATTATTATTCTCAACAATGTAACTCTTAATCTATTGAATCACGATTATCCAAAGCTTAAATCCTAATTTTACGACGTATCGTAAATATTTTACTATTGTTGAATTAACACATTCACGATTGCTTGCGTGTACGTTTTTGCTTCATATTGAATCAGTTTGTACAGCCATTTAATTATTACGCCAATAATTATATATATCAATAAGCTGTTAATTTTTTTATTTTTATTTTTATCATGCGGAATACGTTATTTAATGGCAACTTCGTCACATACTCAACAAATTACTGCTTTAGTATCCGTATAAATATGGAAGTACTTTTTCTTAACCAAGTCCAGTCTCTGCTGTCGCCTGCTGTGGCCCAGTTATTTAGAGCTTGCTCTACCGATCACGCAGGTCTGGGTGTGATTCCCGGTCATATCACAGTGAATTTGAGAATCATTCAATTAAAAATTGTGATCAAAGACTGGGTATTTGTGATTTCAATTCAAATTATTTCCTCTCATACCATCCTTCTGATCCTTTAAAAACTGTGTGTAGCAATAGCGATTAGATAACCACTAGTCCAGTTCTAGCATTATCCTTCTTTCTTTACTACTAATTTTGAAAAAAGTGAGGTTGAACGATTGAGTAACAAACAGTTCTCGTAGACAAACTTCTTTGATTGATTCATCATAAGGCTGCAGTAAATAAAATTTTGACACCCCCCACCTTTTTTTTCGACTGTCGAGCATATAATGGCTTAATATAAAATATAAAATAGCTAAGATTATTCCAAGTATTGTGCTACACACTCTGACATGTGTTTCGCCTCTTTCATAGACATCCTCAGACAGTCTTACTTTCACAAATGCTTGTTAATGTACGAATGATTTTAATTGTACTAATTTTACTAATTTTAATACGTGGAATAATCTTAGTTATTTTATATTTTATATAAAGCCATTATACATATCGACTGTGGCAAGAACAAAGGACGTAGCCCACACACATGAAATTTTACAGGAGGCGCAAAAAACGTGTTTTGATGATTTTGGGCTATATGCAAATTATGAACACAACCTTGAAGTGCACGGAGACTTCTAAACTGGTGTTTAATTGACATAATCTTATATTAATTAAACAAATTGTTTAGGAAAAACCTTTATTTCAGTCTTTTTTTTTGGTTTTAATTTTTTACAAGCTAATCTTTTTCAAAGTAAAAGATAAATTTAGATACTAATTCAGCATTTGCAGCTTGCATCCTTTAGATAAAACGTGTATCAAGTTTGATACATTGTGATTATCGAAAAAAACCTGTTTTGAAGAAACTGCGGGTTACGTACTTTCCACTGTCGATATGTATGTTCGACAGTCGAAAAAAAGGAGGCGAAACACGTGTCACAGTTTGTAACACAATACGTGGAATAATAATAAAGTTATTTTAAATTTTATATTAAAATGAACTTACCACAAAGTTACCGCTGATTCGATCGAAAGTATATAATGGATTGATTACGTTATTTTTACAAACGCTTGCGTGTAATTTTTTGATCAAAGTGAATATTTTGATCAAGTCAAAAGACCACATCAGAGTAGCTAAAATGCCACAGGTTCTTCTCCACTGGACTACGCACATAATGTATTTTTCGAATATTTTTCTTGATTATTAAATCTCTAAATCCATTCAAATAAATATTATTAAAATTTAATGTAAGGTAGTTACTAGCATAAGAAACTATTTCTCAAATTGTATAAATGATAATCTATACGATACAACATAAAAGTATTTAAATAAATTCGTTAAATATTAACCACACACATTTCTGAGTAATAATTTTGTATTCATAGTTTTTTCGAACCCAGTAAAATAACTGCAATCTTAACAACTTAACGACAGAAAAATACGTAAACTTCTTTTTGTCGATAGTTTTATTATGCGCTAGATACACTTTATTGAATTAATATAGACGCCCCGCGGTGATGTGTGTAATAAATTCATTAAAAACGTATGTAAAATGAATAATTATAATAATTTACCGAGAAAATTTTACAGGTTACCCGTGACCCAACGTTGTGGAATCTGTGAGAAAAATCTATGTTTTATGTTACTACTGTGCAATAAATAAACATTTATCAACATTGGCACTGTAAACTAATTAATGTTTTATACTATTACGTTATAAATAATAAACGATTCACGAACGATTCTGTTAAGTATAACATAAAATTGTGGAAACAGTAACGATGAATTAGTTTTATTTTTATTCTTGTTTTGATAATAAATAATAAGGTAAAAAAAATAAGATCAAAGTATTTCAGCTCAACAAACATTATTCTATTTGACAAGATTATGTTTAAGCTTATATTAACTTCCTTACACAATTCATCTTCTCATCCACTCTAAAATCCTCATCATGCAAAATTTAATATTACATTTAAAAAAATGAGTTTACTGATTCCCGGAACGATAACAAACATGGGATAATTCAAAGTTAATTAGTTTAAATTGAAGTGATTATTTATAATTGTTGGCTGCGTGATTAAATGGTTAACTTCACTTTGAGGTTACGGTTTGAATCTCAGTGGGTACAACTTTTATAGATTTATTTTTTAATCGTGCTACTACTTGTTCTGAAGCTTATCCTTCTATCCCTACTATCTTTGAAAATAAAGAGAGGTTGATCAACTTACTAATAAACAGTTTTCGTAGAATCTCATATATTAAGATAAACTCCATTAGGAGGCCATCCGCTCCACATTGGCAGTGGACATGACAAAATAATATACACATAAGAATAATAACATTAGCATGTTATTGCGGTCTTAGCAACGGTTCAGAGTATATCTAATTAAATTGCAATTCAAATAGTTATTATACTGTATTGAAATTATAATTTAATTCGAATTTGAAAGGCCGATAATCGACTGTATCACTTAGAATAGACGTGTTGCCTACATATGATCGAAACATCATTTACACTCTTTCCGTTTCCCGACTAGGTTCCAAATTGGCCATATTTTTGCCTAGGAAAATAAGTCCGTGAAAGTTTCCCCCGACATTCAAATTTATTTTCCTCGTCGCCATATTTCAATGGGTTCGGGGGAGATTGACACCAGAAAAGAAATGTCTACATTCAGCCGTATCATATGTGGAGCTTTTGCGAGGCATTCGCATGCAAATAATATTGGCTGCGTGTGTGTTCAACACTGAACAAGCCACAAAGGGACGAGGATAAACAAGGACTTCCCATTTGGGGGGGATTTAAAGATTCTTGCCGGTCGGAAAATAAATTACGAAACGCAAAGGTGGCCTTCCTAGAACAGCCGTGCGGAATATTTTTTTGTTTTGTTTATTTTCTCCTCTGCCTGATTGCATGTGAAATTTATCAAATGAGCTTTTTTGACTGTAGCATCTCATCAGATCAAATGAATGAATCTTACGATGTTAACACTATTCGTTGATATTGTATAGCAGTCCGCCATTACCTGTAACTTAATTAGACCGTTTTTAATAGTGTTATAATACTATCTGCTTAATACGTCTCCTAATGAAATCATGGTTCATCAGAATATACAGGTGTTCATATTTTCTTTCTTATGACATTCAAACTGTCAATTATTGTCTTAGAATTTAGACCATTATCTGTTATTTCATTAGACCGTATTTTAATATTGTTATAATGCTAGCTGCTTAGTACTTCTACTAATCGGATCATGGTTCATCACAATACACAGGTGTTCATATTTTCTTTCTAATGACATTCAAACTGTCAATTATTGTCTTAGAATCTAGACCATTACCTGTAATTTAATTAGACCGTATTTTATTATTGTTATAATACTAGCTCACTTTTAGGGTGTTCACTGTCAATACTTGGTGGAAAGGCATTATATTAATAAAAACACAATAATCCTTTGTACTTCATTCCACTTTATTTAATATGTCAGGACCGGTTTCGCTCATTACGAGCATCGTCAACTGATAACATCGTCAACATCGTCAGTTGACGATGCTCGTAATGAGCGAAACCGGTCCTGACATATTAAATAAAGTGGAATGAAGTACAAAGGATTATTGTGTTTTTATTAATATAATACTAGCTGCCTAGTACTTCTATGAATGAGAGCATGGTTAATCGCAATACACAAGTGTTCATATTTTCATTCTGATAACATTTAAACTGTCAATTATTGTCTTAGAATCTAGACTAGGAAATTACTGCTAAAGAACTGGAGATTGACAGTTGACACGTATGAAGAAGGCTACGATGACACTTACTTGTGTTTTCTGTGACTGTATTTTATTGAACATGGTCTTAAATTACTTGTTGTGATATCTTTAAAATCGTCATCACAACTCAAACTATGCTTGCAATAACAATTATATAATAAAATATCACATAACTTTTGACAACTTTTTGCCATCATAATTATTTCAAATTACTGTTTCCCAACATAAAAGACAGAAAAGAAAATTATCAACCATTTAAGTATTTTAAAAATTCATAAAAATTGTCATAACCTCAAATAAATCAAGCAACTTGCAGATGTTTATAATATTTATAACAAAGATTTTAATATGATGTACATATCGATTAGTTCTAGAGTAGGTATACTTTGTCTGAATTTGGTAGAATTGAGTTAAGAATGAAAATTATTTCAGAATACATGCATCAATCACTTCAAAAGACCAACCAAGACGTTATTATAGTAAACATTAATAATTAATATTTTCCAAACATAAATCAATTGTTATTTATTCGTATCCGAGATTTATAAATTTTACTAACAGATGTTCACATATTAAGAACTTAGGTTGGTTTTGGTCCAGAACATTAAATTCGTGTCACTTTTTTAAAATATGTGTAATTGATACTTGTCAAGAGCCTTCTGGAATTTTTTAAATGTGTCGTGATAAGGGTGTTTTTTAAATAAGAAAACGTATCAAACATACAACATATTGTCAAAAGTACGACTTACAGCGCTAGACAGACAAAACGTAATAAAAGTCATGATTGCACTCGTAGTTCGTTTTTGCACTGTCATGACCCGTTACGGCTGTTTGGCATTGTGTACCACTGCCTCAGAACCTTCAGTTTTCATTGAAGCTTTTGTATTATGTAAAACGTTAAGACTGTTCCATTGTTATTATAATTCCAACCTATTATTATCATTTTAGTATATTTTTCAAGCAGATAGTATAAGCCATTGCATAAAATACAATAGAGTTGACATTCACTGCCTTTCTGATCCCGGGTCACCAATTTACATGCAAATTGGTACTACCAGCATCTAGAGCAAACTGGCCTCTAAAATAAACAAACCCTAGACGTTTATACTCTCACTTGTGATCATCATTCATATAAACGTCTCTTTCTTCCTAAGCCCTTAAGAAAGAGAAGCATTATATTCAACCTTTACCGATTTAAATCGTACAATCCACAGCCAAATGATATTTATTGCTGTATTTGTCTAAACGGGCCTAAATATTGCTTGGTAATTCATTGTTGATATTGGTTTTCTAATACCATAGATTTTGTACACAAAGCCACAACACAACGATTGAAATACAAAAAGCTTTAGTTATTTCTGACAATATTAAACCGCTACTGTGCAAAAGCTCACTATGTAATACTAAATCAATTTCCTTTGAATCAGTCATTCATGAGCTTTTGTAAATTAGGCAGTTTTCAAAGCTCATCTGTGGTGTAGAATGATTAAAATAAGCAAATTTCATATAAGTTTCAATACATATTTAAAAATATTTAGATAAAAAACATAAAACATATATGTTGATTAAAAAAGGTGTCTTGCCCTCAGTGCCGGCGCGAGGTTATTTGGCGCCCTAGGCAACGATTATTGGCGCGCCCCCTTAAATAAATAGTCTTTTTTTTCTAAATTATGAAACCAAACAATTCGAGATCTTTAGAATTTTTTTATTTTTATTTACCCATGTCCGCTCCCAATGTGGAGCGTATGACCTCCTAATGGAGGTACCTCAACAGACGTGTTTCTACGTGAACTGTTTGTTACTCAGTCGCTCAACATTTCATTTTCGAATCACATAGAATACGATACATAAATAATCATAACGAACAAAAAAAAAAAACGTAGTATTATTTATTATTATTAGAGTATATAAAAAAAGTTTGAATACTCCATTTATGCGCCCTAGGTGGTTGCCTATTTTGACTGTATGGTGGCGCCGGCCCTGCTTGCCCTAAATTATAAGATTTGAATCACAAAATGTGACTCAATAAATTTCGGGCGAAAGTGCTTTTATTTTGCAAGGAAACCTTCGGTTTCAAACAATGTTTTGAATATATTTATAAAGTCAGTGGTAAATTAAGCACACGAGAGGCCATAGGCTCGATAAAATTTGGATGCTCTCTTTTTCAAATAACATAAAAACGCCAGAAAATTCCATGCTAAAAAATAAAAATATTTTTAAATCTATGCAAAATATATAAATGAGTTATATAATATTAGCTATTTTTGAGGCCCTTAAATCCACCAGTGTAAACAGGAGACAGTAGGTACAATAATTTTATTTTACTCATTATGGTATACTTTTGACAGCGAATAGATAAAAGGAAAAAATTAAATGATTAGAATTTAAATCAATTTTAGGTCAGAAAAAAAATATGAACGGTCAGAATAAAAATATTTTACTGTCAGAATATTTTATAACCATTTTGGTAAAGTTAGTTTAGGTTTTTTTAAATTAAATTTGAAATTTAAATTATGACCATTTAATATAAATTCCGACCATTGTAATATAAATTTTGACCGGAAAAATACAAGCTATAGATACATACGAAATAGAATTGTTTAAATATACGTTAAATACAGTATTTTTAGTGCTCGATAATATAAGGTAAAGATATAAAATATTTTTGTGGCTTGTGAAATATTATAAATACACATATATATAATAAAGTAAATGTAAAACAGTTCTTTCAAACAGCTGCTGCACAAAAATCTTCTCTTATATGTACATTAGCGCTGGCCACAAAGCGTTTAGCAAACAGAAAAGCTCATTGCGGCAAATAGTAGGTAAGTACTTGATGTATTTTTAAAAATATTTACTCGTTAATAGATTTTTAAACTTCACCATTTTACGCTGAGATTACAAAGCATTGTAAAGCATTACTCAACGATTTTTTTTACACGGAGTTGGTAAAGTCTGCCCCAAATTTCCAAAACTATTTCACACTGAAATACCTTTGTAGGAATTTACTCTGATTGATGATCATAAACCATTAAACTAGCGAGCAGTCTGTGTTTTTTTCTTGGGGCAAGACAGAATCTTTAACCAATACTTATTATACAATACAATTTCTTTGTGTCATACAGGAGTGATTTTTTTATCCAACAGAGGTTTTTTCTACGAGAACCGTTTGTTACTCAGTCTCTTAATCTCTCTTTTTTTAAAAGAGAGTTGTTGGGACTGAAGGATTAGGCTAGGACAAGACCAGTGGTTAACTAATCGCTCTCGCTACGTTGAGTTTAGGGATCGGAAAGGTGGAAGGGAATTTTAAGAAATCACATGCCTTCGAACAGAAATTTAAAATCGATCGAAAAAATACTGTTCGTACTGAGAGTCGAACCCGTGAGATCCGAAACGGAAGCCAACAACGCTAACCGCTGCGCCATATGACCCGATAAATTTAGATAAGATAGGTAAAACCCGGTTTTATTGATTTGTCGATTTCTGTTTTCGAAGGCATGGATCGGGTGGATTGAGCGACTGAGTGAGTAACAAACAGTCGACGTAGAAATACTTATGTTGTGATACCTGCATAACGAGGTCATATTCTCCACATTGGGCTAAAAATAGTAAACTTATAAACTGTCTAATAAACAATTGTGCCGCCTGTGTGGTCGTGTGGTCAACGTCGTTGGTTACCGCTACAGAGGTCACGGGTTCGAATCCCAGTACGGGCAGTTTTATAAATTGATTTTTCAATCGATATATGAATTTCTGTTCAAAGGCATGGATATATGTGATGTCTTGAATTCCCTTTTCCCACTCATCCTATCCTATGAACGGGCCGTATCGAGAGCGATTAGCTAACCACTAGTCCTGTCCTAGCCCTTTCCTTCTATTCCTACTCTCTTTGGAAAAAGGGAGGTTGAGCAACTGAGTAACAAGTAGTTCTCGTAGAAACACTTATGTTGAGATAAACTCCATTAGGAGTCCATATGCTCCATATTGGGAGTGGACATGGTAAAAAAAAATATATGAAAATAAATTACAGATAAAGATACAAAAAAAGTGAAAAATTTTCAACTCAAAATTCAAATATCTCTTACAAATAAATAATACTAATATGTAAACGCATCAAAATACAATTCAATTTTATTGGTCACTAACAATAAATTCGAAGGTTTTTCTAAATCTGGGAATTTTTTCAATATTATTTACAATATAACAATCACATTAATAAAATTATTGGGTATTAAAAAAATTAATAATTTAATACAATATGTTTGCAAACATTATTTAACCGAGTTGTCAATATTACAAGCTAGCTTTCTCTGGAAATAGTAAATATGCAAATACCTAGTGTGTTATTTAATTTATTATCAATTGATAGTTAATCGCATTAGTAGACAATTTTGATTTTATATATTTTGAATGCAATATTCCGCTAAATGCATATATAGCGCAGTAGCATTTCCAATTTTGTTCAGCGTATATTCATTCATGTATTAAATCAGTGCATGTGAAATAAATTCAAATACGCTAAATAAATGCTTGCACATGGAAATTCCTCGAGTGATACCGGCTATCTGCATATATCGATCTTCAAACGAGCCAAACCATTATGCATGAGCATTTTTGATGCAATCCAATGGTATCCACACTCAGAAGGGTTGTTATATTGTATTTAAATTGAGTGATTGAAAATAAATGTTCACAAATATATATTCTAAACATTTATATTAACCTTTAAACGCCCGTGGACTTTCTGCGAAATATTTACATGACCCGTAGCTTAAATAAAAATAATTATATCTCTAAAACTAGTCAGCTTATGTAGGTAAAATAAAAATCATTAGCAAAATAAAAGATTGTTTATAATTAACAAAAGCTTTATTTACAATTTTTCACATTTTTATATTATCATACATTAAAGTTAAATAATTGTAACGATAAAAATTAGACAAAACTTTAAAAATTTAAACCATAAAATTAAAAAAAAAATAGAGAATTTTCTAGGTATGGAAATAAATCTGTATTCCTATTGAAATATGTTGTATGGTGTGGATAAAGCTGATTTTTTACGGTCCGCCTAACACAACGCATATTCCAAGAGTCTACCTTGTAACGCAGATGTTTATGTTACTCAAAATGACGAAAATATTGAAAATATACATCGAAACTGAAAATAAAATTATCGATCGGTATCTCAAAGTCATCATTTATGTAAGCTAATATTCATATTTTGAATACTATTATCATAAATCAGTGTAATCCGATAGCAAAATGTACTATGATTACTGGTCCCGTACAGGACCGCCGGACGCTTAAAAGGTAAAACATAAGCTTTTTACGTTACTTCTCGGCTTCGATGTTTATAAAGACAACAAATCACAGGCTAAATATTGATTTAAGTTGTTGCTTCTAACATTTTAATTTAATTGAAGATATACCCAACCGTATCTTGTAAGCGGTTTTATGTGTGAAATATAACTATATTTCATTAGGAAATATGATTATGGTATTGCCAAAAACCGACCTTTACTCGAAAAGCGCAATTTTCTTGTTATGCTACCCTAATCGTAAGCTTTCGCCTTTTTAATTGAAAATAGTGCGAAAAACTACCAACAAACAGCGTCTGGGTATAAAATATTCCCCAAATTTAATGATAACAGTTTAAATTTACTACAGTTTACCAGTATTTCAATGAATAATTGATCTACTTCATTTTCTTTGGAGTAAATATATTGTATTATCACAAATTAGGTGTCAGAATGAACACTAAGAACCTGAGTCACCCACTTTTAAACAAAAAAGGCAGCGACAAGCCTAAGGCCATACAGACCAGAAAAATAAAATATGACCACGATAGAAAAAATAAACAATGACTTTAGAGGTAGTAATTTATAACTATCTAGTGTCCAGAGTTAGTGAGCTTACAGCAAAAGCGAGGAAATCGTGTCAAATAATGTAAAATAATTGATTATCAGCCTTAAATACAATTTTATCAATCCTTTAACTTTAGTATACATGTATTATTTTTACATGAGAACGGAACAAAAAATGGTACTTTAAGAATTCGACAGAAGGTGCTTGGTAAAATTTCAATATTGAATTTGAATCGTTCAAATTGTGTACATAGTACATACATTTTACATAGTACATTTTTACTACACATATCTAATTGTTTTAAAACTATCGTGCTTTGTTTTAAGAAATATCTTCCAATTTTTATAAATACGGATTTTTTTACATACATTTTAAATTGCTCAAATGTAGTTTATTTCTACACATTTTGTCACTAACGACCTGGGTTGTTCCTTCCAAAATCTTCGAGCATTTGATTGAAGAGATGAACTTGAATCGTTTTAAGTGAAGACATATTTAAACGTTTCTTATTAAATATTTAAATTCCGCCAAACACTTCCAGTCTAAAGCATAAATTATCATAGTTCAGCTTTTAAAAAGTTTCCTATCTAATGTCTGAACGGAGATTTATTATAATGTGTCTAGCGAAGAAACATTGTACCCATAATGTAGATTTATTTACAATAATACGATCATTAAAAAAATTAAAAGCCTGAATCTTACTTTCTTCACAGCTTAAAAAGTCGAACTGTCAATGTTGATCAAAAATCAATAATAACACAATGAAAAAACGAGACAGTCTAGAAAAGTGTCAGTTAGTAAAGAAATCTT
This sequence comes from Himalopsyche anomala, assembly GCA_031772345.1. NCBI lineage: Eukaryota > Metazoa > Arthropoda > Insecta > Trichoptera > Rhyacophilidae > Himalopsyche > Himalopsyche anomala. The sequence continues at coordinate 1,390,231 of CM062839.1, forward strand.
ACGTAAGAATATTTAAAAATATTTTTTTTTCATGTATTTATTCTTTTTTGTTTTAATAGCAAAAGCTTTACATTTTTAAATGAACCAAAGTAATGATAGATTTCTTGTGATGATATTAGTTTTATAGCCCCTTCTGCTGAAGTATACTGCGTAAGCCACTGGTAAACGCTTGTAAGTCAAGCTTGTTAGCCGTAACGTCTGCGCTCGACGAAAATCCAATAAAAACTTTCGATGCCGAGAAATTCAGTATGGAGATATGATTCATAAAAATGTTTACTTTGTATTGAAAAGTTGAACTGGGAAGAGACTTGCGTCAGGCCATAGGAGACATTGTTATATTAAGGAGTTTCTAAAAGTTGGCGCATCGACTAACTAGAATAAGCTTTCTATTTAACTTGGAGATATTTTAAAATTTGAGCGCATCTGATAAGTTACGGTCTATAATTTTAAACGTAGGATAAATTCAAAATGCACCTAGATCATCGAATTTTATATTTTCAAGGCATATCTGCCATCAAATTTTCATTCGTAGCGTAGCCTAAAATACATATTTTAAACATAATTTAAGAAAATACTGTAAAATGTAAAAATTCATCCGCACGACTCAGATTATTTTGGTTGATAGTAAAAATCATTTTTTTCATATATTCTGTAATATTATCCTGTTTATATAAATATACAAAATTCATAGTCAAATTACCCTATTCAACGCATTGGATATTGATTTTTTTTTATCCATATCTGTTTCTAATGTGCAGCGTATGGCCTTCTAATGGAATTATCTCAACAGAAGTTTTTCTATGAGAACTTTTTGTTATTTAAACGCTCAACCTCTCTATTTGTCAAAGAGTGTAGTAGGGATAAAAGGATAGGGCAGAACAGGACTAGTAATTAACTAGCCACTCTCGCTACGCCCAGTTATTGAAGGATCGGAAGGGTGGGAGGTAATTTATAGACATTACAAACACCCGTGTCTTTGAATAGAAATCGATAAATCCATCGAAAAAATACTGTTTATAGAAGGACTCGAGTCAGTGAGATCCGGCGCGGGAAGCTCACAACGCTAACCCCTACGCCATAGGACCCAAAGAATTGAAATTGATTGTCAAAATTACGACTGTATATTTTTGTCATCGAGATTCTTTATTGGAGAAAAAATAAATCAGTTGTATTTCTTATTTCAAATGAGTCGTAGTTGAGATGCAGGATATGTAATAGTTCGATTCAAAAAATTGATTTAAATTCTGGCCATTTAATTTGTTTACAATTATAATTACAGCATGTCAGATGTAATCAATATTGTACAGCAAGGGTGTCCAACCTTTTTTGCCTTGGGGTCGACTTTTCAATCTTAAGTTTTCCGCGATCGACTTCCTGATACGATTCCTGTAAGAATTTGATTCCTGTAAGATATGATTCCTGTAAGAATTTTTATTTAGTAGGATTTTTCCCTTCTTCAAACTAAGAAATGTTTATTTAAAATGCGAAATACATACAATAAGATAGGTATACGCTTACAAAATAATTCGATTTTAGTATTTTTGTATATTTTATATTTAAATTATATATTTTTACGAAATTCACGGAAGCTTTCGGAATCGACCAAATTTTGCTTTGGGATCAACCGGTCGATTTACCGGTTGGACATCCACGTTGTACAGTAAATTATGGGATGTATACATAACAGAATATTTGGAAACTAACCTTTAACTGACATGCACTACTGCATATCGACTGTGGAAAGGAAAAAGAACGTAACCCACATTTTTTCAAAACAGGTTTTTTTCGATAATCACAATGTTTTAAACTTGATACACTTTATATCCAAAGGATGCAAGCTGCAAATGACGAATTAGTTTCTTAATCTAGCTTTTAAGTTTGAAAAAGATGAGCGTGTGAAAAATTAAACCCAATTAGAAAGTCTGAAATAAAGGTTTTTCCTAAACAACTCCCTTAATTAATATTAGATTATGTCAATTAAACACCAGTTTCTCCGAGCACTTTAAGGTTGTCTATGATTCATAATTTGCATATGGCCCAAAATCATCAAAATACGTTTTTTGTGCATCCTGTAAAATTTTGTGTTTGGGTTACGTCCTTTTTTCTTTCCAGAGTCGATAAATTGTGTAGTAAAAACAACGCAAAATTCCGTTCAAGTCTGTTCAATTTCATCCGTGCACTTGAACGTCTGAAGATGCTGAAAGGCGAATCCCTGGTCGTTAGTGACAATCTGTGTGATTGTACATAGTTTGAAAGATTCAAATTTAACGCAAAAGTAATGATGAAATACATAATAAGAACGACTTAAACAGTGTTAATAATATAAATCAATAATGGTTTTCTAAAAGAAATAATTATATAATACGCTAATCCCATTCCGTGTCACTGATTTCGAATATAATTATTTGTTATTATAATAATAGTTATTCAACATTATTTCTACTGCTGAGTGTCCCGTGTCCCATTTAAACTACTATAAACATCCAGTGTGTACTATATACGTGTCCAAACATAAAGTTTTCTATTTTTCATGAAAACAAATGCTTTTAAAAGGAAACGATAAACCTATTCCTGCATTCAAAAGCTGTTTCACGTTATACAAAACCAGTACATACAATTCTCCAGCGACTAAAGCCTTTTTCTCAGATTTTTGATCCAACAGTCGAAATATTTACATTTGTATCAAAAACACGCAGTTTTGTTTCATTTATAATTGATTAAATAAATTAGCATTTACTTGATTAAACTTCATTGTAAAAATACGAAAAAATATCAGAAGTAGGCAACTAATAAATATAAAAACTGTATAACTAAATACGTTGCTATTTTTACCCTATTTTATATATTGGCTTAGAAGATATATACAATACATCCTATTAAACACTCCAACATCTCTTCTAAGCCAGTATAAATAGCTTAGTTTATAGCTTAGTTTCAACTTTGTTCTTATGTGGACATAAACCAAAATAGCTGTCAACTATAATATAAAATAATATTTCTAGAACAAAAATACTTTGATATTTTTTCACCTTATTGCATTTATAATATTTTAAATCAGAACAATTTTAAGGTACAAGTTTAAAATTAATAAAAATAAATAAGTCAAATCTATACGTAAGATTCCGATTTTTGCATTTATAATCATGTGTCTTCACACATATGTTTTTATATACAAAACACTCGAAAGAAACAAATAGCTTATAATCATTTTGATATTTTAATCTAGTCACTTAAATCACTTAATTTGATATAATTTAAGATTTCGACTGAAGGTGCTTGGTGGAATTTCAATATTAAATTTGAATCATTCAAATTATGTACACTCCCACAGATTTTGTCACTAACGACCCGGGTTTCGCATTTGAATTTGATATAAAGTTTATACATACAAAAAAAATATTCAGAAATATGTCTACATAACTTATTTAAATCAGTTTTGTTAGTTACTAACTTCTGCTAGAAAGATGACGATATGCAGTTGGAAATAAGTAATTTTTATAAATATTGTTTAGAGTTTGTCTCAAAAAATGTTCTATCTTTAAAAAAGTCATTAAATTGTACAGAATAATAAAGCTACTAACTGTTATTTTCTACACTGTAACTGTCTAAAAAATATATTTTAGTATATTGTTTTATTTATAGTTGGTTACACAGTTTGAAGGATAGGGCAGTAAGTAACCAAACATTGCATATTCATGAACCGATCGCTCCGTTGCACGGTTCCCTTATTCTTTTGTGGTAAGCGAGCTCAGCTCGATATCTAGAAAGATAAATATATCAAACGATAGAAACAAGATAGACAAAAGGTTAACACAAAGCTAACGTTCTGTTAGTTTTGTGAAAAACCGTGTATAAAATCAGGTGGCTGCTGTTATTAAATCGACAACGATAACCAACGACGACAAATAGTCCTCGAGCGTTTTCCACAATGGATTAATGCAAATGGTAAAAGTCTACATTTAATACTATATGTAGGCTTAATATAACTATTAAAAAAGTGTTTTTACATGTTTTACATTATTTGTAAGACACTGCTGTAATCGAATTGTCTAGGGATTGTAATAACGGATGGGTATATCAATACCAGCATTAAAAAAAAGGAAGACCGTTATTTCGGTATTTAATGTTGGGTCCTATAGCGCAGCGGTTAACGTTGTGGGCTTTCATGCCAGACTTCACGAGTTCGAGTAACCAAACAGAATTTTTTCGGTCGATGGTATGAGTGTTTATAATGTCCATACCACAATTTTCGATTATTTAACAACTAAGCGTAGAGAGTGTGATTAATTAAACACTAGTCCAAGCCTTATCCTTCTATCCTTAATACTTTTTTTGAAAGAGAAACGTTGAGCGACTAAGTAACAAACAATTCTCGTTGAAAAAACTTCTGCTGAGATGCTTATATTAGGAAGCAATATGCTCTACTTTGAGAACCGACATGGATACAAAATAGTTGGTATTGAAAAAACATTATGGGTACCGGGATGTCAGTTTCAGTAATTTTAATATTGCAATCTTTATGCCCTAAGTAGAAAGTCATCTGTTTTTCAAAAGTAAAAGTTTATTATAATCCGCCATTGTGTTCAATTTTAATATTAAATCTGTTATTTAAATGCCTTTATTTCAAGATTATTTTTTCAACCGTGTCCGCTCCTATTGAAGAACATATTGACTTATAACGAAGCTCATGATGAAGAAGTTTCCGAACCTCATTTCTTCGAGAAGAGTCAGGATAGAAAGATAGCGCTAAGACAGAACTATTGCAAGGTTAGCACTCTTGCTACATTCTGTTTTTAAGATCAAATACGTGGAAGAAAGCTTTTATAATAATATACCCTAAAACATGAAAGGTTTTTTTTAACAAGCGTGAGTTTTAAAACAAAATTGAAAAAGGTTCTTTCATCTTTTTTTTGCTTGAAAATACTATCGTCACTCTTTCTCTCGTGAATGAGTATTTTTGAGACATTTTTTTGTATGTGAAACTGCTAAATATGTCGGCACGGGTAGCATTTAAGATTGAACTAAACGTTAGTGCTGTTACTGAGGGAATATAAGCTTTATCCAACGATGTGATAAAAATGCTAACGTATAGTTATTCACAGAAGCATAGAAACTGTTAAAAAACACCGAGTCATTTGCTCAGCGGGTGGGTCTCAATCAATCTATTCTCTGAAAAAAAAGCTTTTCACGCTAGTGACTGGGAAAGCTCAAACATTCAAAGGAACATAAACCACGTACGAAAATGTACAGAGCGTCTCAAAAAACGCAAAGTATTTTCTTAAGTTACACATAATTAGTATTTCAATAAATTATAATGTATTATAATTACCTGACTAATGAAATGTTTACTACAAATTCCACTGTAAATTATGATGACTGTGGTATTTACTATACACAAGTTTTATCACCCATTAAATGTTGTTTTACTACTTTCAAAATGATTACGCAAATTTTAATTTAATTTGAATGATAACGTTGTTCATAAAAGCACGCAATTACTCGTGTATTGCCAAAGTGTCATATTGCAATAAACAGTTTTCACAACTCACAGCTTTTGTGTTCCTTTGTGCTTTACGTATATTGCTTGTTTGAGAAAAATTTTCACACTGACTGAATTGCAAACAAGTTAAGGCGTTGACAGCAATTTCTTTATTATTTATAAAACATGTTTGTCAAATACAGGAGCTGCAGAATTTTTTTACAAGTATCTTTAGTGGTCGGTAAAGTACGGTTCATTTTTATTTTTGACTTTAATAGTGTGGTAATACTTTGCAATGTACGATTTCATTGATTATCCTTGTATAGCTGTGTTCACTGCTATTATATACGTAAAATACATAAATAATAATTGTTAATCAGTTAAAAATAAAACCAATTTTACACAAGCATTTTTTTAACGCTTAATTCTTTGACATTTGTATTTACTTATTTGTAAAAGAAAGTGTAATTTATCAGCACCATTTCATCGTCGTAGCAAGGATAAATAGTGTGATACCGAAGAAACAGTCAACAATATTCTACTAAATGATATACCGAAATATTTCCGTATTAATTTCTTTTAACATTTTTTTTATATTTAAGTGTTAACAAACAAGCTATTTTACCAATCTTGTTTGATATTTTAACCGATAGTTATAGAATTATGCTTTGCTAATCAAATCAATAGATACCTATTAAACTGACGTTTTCAGATTAAGTTAACGTATTTTACTCAATTTCAAGCAAAGGACTCATAGTTATTACTTACAGTTTCAACGAAATCGGACAAAGGAAATTCGCATTGCATTCAGTACTAAATCACCAGCTCGTTATCAATTAGATTGCCACCTTCAGCAGACCATTATGAGTCGATTATTTTCGGTACACCGTTCTCAATATCACGCTGGGTGCTCTATAACAAAGATCTCTCCACTTGGAACAGCTGTAGTCGGACAGGAAATGAACGGCTACCATCTGCTGTCAGCGCTCCCGGCGATTGATTGAGCGCACTAAACCTTCGACTCCAGGTTGAGAATTGTAATGTAATATGTATGGGTCGATTCTCTTTACATCGGTTTCAACGCTTAAAGCCCAACGCTTTAGGTAAAGCTCCACAACTAAAGTGTAACAATGGCGGTTATCTAACCAAAAAAAAATAGTTTTCTTGTCAGGGGAAATTTATTTATTTATTTAATTTATTTATTTAATTTTAACCCTCCAAGGACGAGCGTGAACATATGGTCACAGTAAACACCATTGTCTATTAATCCCACTATTCATTCTTTTTCTACCTGAATATCGTTTCTTTCACTCATATTTGGTTAAGAAGGGTACAGACTTCAGTAAATCATCAGCCGCGGGGAAAAGGTGTAAACAACAATTGACATGAAAAGTTTTTTGACTTTTGAAATCAATTTGCTTACATTAAATTATATTTTCAAACATATGATTGATAATAAAAAAAATAATAAAAGATTTTTAGTACTTTGTCCACTTAAAATTTATTATATGTGATATGATTGATAGTTAATCCTTTTTAGTTATCGTTGTATATTTACATATACAGTGAAACCCCGATCTACCGTTCTCGCATTGATCGTTTTCCCGCATGGACCGTTTATTTTTCATAGTCCCGGTCAAACACCCATAAGAACAATGTAAAAGAATCCCGCATTAATCGTTCCCCGATTTACCGTTTTCCTCGATCTATCGTTTAAATATTTTCGTCCCGTCACGAATATTATACCGATTGACCGTTTTCGTTGAATATTTTTCATAAATAGTTTTGCCTCGCATTTCGTTTTGCGTTTTTTTTCAGTGGAACCCCGATCTACCGTTCTAGCTATATTAGTTTTTTTTCATGTGTCGTTTATTTTTTACTAGACCAAGACACCGTCATAACAATAATGAATAATTCCACGTTAGTCATCCCCCGATTTACTGATTTCCTCGATCTATCATCTAAATATTATCGTCCCGTCTCAATTATTTTCCCGATTGACTGGTTTTGGGGAATATTTTTTTTTCGCTCAAATAGTTACACATCGCATTTAGTTACGCATTTAGTTATACATAATTAGGGCTTCCAATTAACCGGACTTAAAAACTAACCGGTTTTCGGTTTTTTCTCACAAATAAACCGGGTAACCGGTTTAAACCGAAATATCATGTATTTTGATTAGGTAGGTATGCAAAAAAATCGTAGAAATTTTTCAATATTTGGCATAACAGCTAATACTCCAATTTCAAACAAGAAAACGATATTTATTTTAATGGAACTCTAGTTACCAACCTGTTTGCCATGGCAAAGTAACGATACTAGAACTTGAAACTTACAACTAGAACACAGAAGGCAAAATATGTAACAATTACTATAACATGTGAAAAAATATTTTATGATAAAAAAATATACGTCAAATAAAAAAATAGAGCTGTATTATAAAACTCACCAAAAGAGCGATGTTTAAATAATGCATTCATTTTTTAAGCATATCAACTGGATAAAACGAGACATCCAATGGTCCACAAAAATAGAGTAGAATACCAAAATATTCACTTATTTATTATGTCCCAACTCCCAATGTGGAGCATATGAACTCAATAAATTTTTTTTCGGCGAGAACTGCTTGTTACTCAGTTGCTCAACCCCCTCTTTTTTCATGCAAAGAAACTATCTAACTACTAACAAGCACATATAGGCATAAAAATAGGTAGAGAGATTTAGATTATTAATCATAAAATTGCATACGCTTAAAAATGGTACATGTTAATTATATGGAATTAATAGTTTTTTAGAGATTTATTACGATGTTTTTTTTTAAATCAATAAAGGATATTGAGTGACGTGCATATAAGAATCATTCGTATCTTAATAAATAATTACGAAAATATGTTAAATTATTTGAAAGAGTCATTTCTGTTCGCAACATGGACAACTTTGAGACAGAAGTAGATTATTCTACAAAATGTATATACATATATATATATATATATATATATGTACATGTTTGTTGTGTTTTGTGAATTATTTCCTATATTACGCAGTAAATTCATTATAAAACATTTTTCTTTTTGTAAAAAACAATAAAAAACAAGAAAAGAGTATTTTTGATAAAACCCGGTTAACCGAGTGAAATAAACCGGTTTTCGGGTTTTTTCAAAACTCGCGATAAACCGGTTAACCGGTTTCGGTTTAAACCGGTTTGGAAGCCCTATACATAATACATAAGTTTTTTGAAAATTTGAATTTCATTTTTTTGGTATTATTTGAAGATTTCCCGCATTATCGGTTTCCCGCATTATTCGTTCATTTATAACGGTCCTTTGAAAAACGTAGAATCAAGGTTTCACTGTATATTATTACTTTGTTAAAATTGTGTTAGTGATCCTCAGTCGTGCATCGTCTTCAATATCAATAAATAATATGAAACCATAACTACATATATAATAACAATGTAGTATAAGAGAATTCGAAGATTGAAAAGCTTAGAACTGGAAAATTGTGTACTTATTTACTCGAAATGTCGATTTGTGAGAGATACTCCGATACACTGTTGAAGAATGTTCGTCTTTTTCCTTCGGTACATGAATTTTATATATTATATCTGTTTGCATACTTACGAGAAAGATAGTAAAACAAAGTGTTAAACATCTTGGCCATTTTTGTACGTTATTTTGTATTCAGTATACTATACCTACCGTTTTCCTGATGTTTCCTTAGCACTGAACTATTAATTTACAAAATCCTGACTTAAGTATTAAAAAAGTAAGCACAAATTAATTGTTATGAATGTAACACAAATTGTAATAAATTTTGTTGATGACAATTATACAAATTTCAAAATATAAAAATAGTGGTGTAGATCAGGGTTTCTCAACGGTGGGCCATGTGGCCCCCCCAGGGGGCCACAGCGTGTTTTAAGGGGGCCACACAAATTTTTGTTTTGGGGAGCCACAGCAGAGTTTAGGGGGGCCACGGGTATTAATAAAACGATACAGGGAAGAGCATAATGGCGGACGTCGCGCAGCTATTTTTTGGCATTCTAGATTCGAAAATCTCGGAAGAGCTATAAAAAAGGTGGGTTTTTGAAATTATAATTTTCATGGGAAGAAAAAACAATGGTATGGGGGCCACAGAAAAATAAAGACACTAAAAAGGGGCCACGCTCTCAAAAAGGTTGAGAAACACTGGTGTAGATCATTATTTCTTAACCGTATTGAAAGAATCGCCCTCTTTTGCAGAAATAAATTATCAAAAATTATCTAACGCCCCTCCCTCAACGAGGAATTTGAAATCCTCAATTTCCTATAATTTTTTCCCAAAATATCTCCGAAACTCGTTTGTTTTTTAGCTCACAAATTTGAAATCCTCAATCGCCCCGTCGCAATCCTACAGCACCCGCCAAATTCTGAAAAATAATTAAAAACGCCCCCGTGAAGAACCACTGGTGTAGATATCGACAGACTCGGATAATAAGTGGACTAAAACATTCAATGTGAGTTTAATGAAAAAAAATCAGTTTATCAAAAATCATATGTTTTACTTATTGTATATTGAAGCGGTAACATTCGTAACTGAAACCAACGTCATTGACTACTCGACCACACAGCCGGCTACAGAATACAGTTTTATAAATTATTTTTTTGATCGATTTATGAATTTCTGTTCGCAGGCATGGATATATGTGATGTCTAAAATTTCCTATCTACTCTTTCCGATCTTTTAACAACTGGGCGTAGCGAGGGAACTATTAATTAACCACTAGTCCTGTCCTAGTCTTATTCTTCTATTCATACTACTCTCTTTGAAAAAGAGAGGTTAAGCGAATGAGTAATAAACAGTTCTCTTAGTAAAAATTTCAGTTGAGATACCTTAATTAGGAGGCCATTTGCTCCACAATGAGAACGGACATGTATTTAAAAAATAATAGCTTATCAGTTATTTATTTTTTTGTATTGCTCTCGTAAGCATTTCATTTTTGTGACTAACCGCATTCTGCATCTGAGTGGAAGATTCATTTTTCTTCACTCTTTATTTTAATTTTCCCTTCAATTACTTTTTTGCTGGCTGCACATTGAAATTCATCAGTAGGAGTTTTACTGTAATTTGTTTAGCTAGTAATTTAACATTCCAGTATTAATAATTTACCTATCACTGCAGATGTGCTTAACGGTTTCTACTACAATAAGGCCGTATATAATTAACAGAGTAAGTAAGTCTTCCATTGCTATTTTTATCCATATCCCAGTGTGTAGCATATGATCTCCTAATGAAAGTATCTCTTCAGAAGTTGGTTTTCTACGAAAACTGTTTTTTACTCAGTCGCTCAACCTCTTTTTTCAAAAAGAGTAGTAGGAATAGAAGGATACGGCTAGGGCAAGACTAGTAGTTAACTAATCGCTTTCGTTATGACCAGTTTTCAGGGGATTGGAAAGAGTGGGAGAAGAGGACACAATGTGAATTGACATCACAAACACTCAGTCTTCGATCACAATTTCGAATTGAATAATTCTCAAATTCACTGTGATCTGACGGGGTATCGAACCCAGACGTGCGTGATCGGTAGAGCAAGATCTAACCAACTGAGCCACAGCAGGCCATTGTTATGTCGTGTTTTATTTATGAAGTAATAAATATTAATTGTATTTAAATCATCTCAATAAGCAACCAAATAAGAAATTGTTCAAATCTGCTACCTTTACAGATTCACAAACACGCGTATACAGCCTAACCCCCTTGTGTACGTCTGCTGTTACACTTCCGCATTCCTCAGATTCCGAGGAATGATGGAATCCCATTCGGACATTTGTGTTCCCACAAAAGAATGGCACACAATGGGTGTGTCGTGGGAGTGTTTGTGAGGTCCTGTCCGGTCAGATTGACGAAGGTTCTCTGCTCCAACCACGTGAACAGTCGTTAAGTTTTTAATAACAGCATTTTCCTCGCCAATAAATTATCCACGTAATAAATAATTGTCGGACGTGTTTCACAATTTTATCGAACCAATTTTTACACGTTCAGTGTTACACATTATAATATTAGATCGATTGATAAGTGTAACATTTGTGTCCGTTTCAAGGTCTATGGTCCAGTGGTAAACTTTATTTGTTGAGATAACGGGTTCTAGTCCTAATTCGCGCAGATATAATCAATTAATTTTTCATTCGATTAAAGAATTTCTGTTCCAAAAATACACGCCCTGAAATCGTACTAAAATCAAACACAATACATTTTAATCACTTGAAAATGTTCGTCATGAGTGAAACCGGTTTAAATAATATCGACTGTGGAAAGGCGAAATGACGTTACCTACAAATATTTTTTTTTACAGGAGACACAGAAAACGTTTTTTGATGATCTTGGGCCAAATTCAAATTATGAAATATACACAACCTTGAAGTGCACAGAGACTGATAAACTGTTTTTTTTATTGAATTTACTTAATATTGAAGGTATATATTTTTTAATAAAAAACCTTTTGCTAAGACTTTCTTCCTGATCGCAATTTTCACAGACCCTTCTTCTTTCAAACTTAAAAGCTAATTAAGATATAAATTCTGAATTTTCAGTTAACATCCTTTTGATAGAAGGTGTATTAAGTTGCAAACATTGTGATTATCGAAAAAAGCTGTTTTGAAAAAAATGTGGGTTACGTATTTTTTCTTTTCTACAGTCAATATTAAATATATAAATGGAATGAGTACAAAAGAGTGTTTTATTTGTAGACTACTTATTTTGAGATTAATTTCATAAGAAATCTATATTCTGTGCATTAAAAGCGATAATGTTTAAAAAAGTGTAACACTGTGATTAATTTTTTTTTTTAATAATATTATTTTTCAATTAATAAATGCCATTATCAAAAAAACACTTATTTATAAAATCCACTTCGTTATATCATTATATGTAAGTCCATAATTACAATATATTACATAATTGCCTTGAGTCAGCTGTAACGCACTGCACAACACTACCAGAGAATGTGTGCGTCTTTTCAAAATATCACTGCTGTAGTCGTGTATATTATTAATAAATAAAGTGATAATTATTGTTAACTGTCGTTTATTATTCTTAATTATCACTTTTAGAGTGTTCACTGTCGAAACTTGGTGGAAAGGCATTATGTAGTGATCGCGCCCTTCCGTCTGAAAACGACGGTAAGGGGATGCAATTTACAATTTTTCAAAATCTTTATCGATGAAGGAGACTGGAAGAACCTTAGTGCGTCCTGGTATTTGAAGCTTCATAAATTTGATATAAAAAAAAAAAAAACTAATATTAGTAATAACACAATATTCTTTTGTACTTCATTCCACTTTATTTAATAGGACCGGTTTCACTCATGTTGACAATGCTCGCAATGAAGGAAACCGGTCCTGACCTATTAAATAAAGTGGAATGAAATACAATGGAATATTGTGTTTTTAATAATATTCTTAATTAATAAATTACATATATGAAAGTAATGAATAAAATCGTTTATCCCACAGTTCTTATTTCACATCTAGTTAAAACAATATGGCCGTTTTCGGTCGAGTGGTGACTATTTTTAATTTTACTGTTTACTTAAAAATAATATGTCGACTAAAATTAAAGCCACTTTTTGTGGAAAAACTTCTGTTGAGTTGATTTTTTTGGTATAAAATAATTAGTGTTTTCATATGTTTAAAGCAATGAGATCAAATGAAATATGCTTCAAAAATATTCGACGTATTTTTAAGCAGTACCTTATTTCAAACGAACCTTTGTTTTTGTTATGTCCCGTAATATTTTTCATACATAATGTACAAAAGAAGAATTTAACGGACATTGACTGGGAAAACGAAACCTTTTTGTTATTTGCCGAAGGAAAGCGCGTGGGCGAAAAGGTTGTGGAGGAATTTTAAGCTCGGACATTTTCAGTGTGTCGATTCCAAACTGAAAAACAGTCGGGGCTTAATTTAAAATGTGGGAATATATATCGGGTCGTACTTCCGGTAGATACGTTTCATAGAGTGATTTTGTATTCAATGTGTTGTTGGGTAAATTCCGAATCCTTTCTCAACAGTAAATTACATTATTTGTTCTTAAATGTTAGTCCTCAATGGAAGTTTCGTAGTGAATAACGCATATCTTTTATTTTCCTTTTTAAATACTAGAAACGGACTTGACATTTTAGAGAAGCAAACAATTTTGTGTATTGATCAGTGTTACAAAATTCAGAGAATATAATAAATCACTTTTAAAGTGGTCACTGTTAATACTTGGTGTAATGGCATTTTAATAAAAATAAAAAAAGATTTTTAGTACCTTTTCCACATAAAATTTATTTGATCAGGACCTGTTTCGCTCATCGCGAGCATTATCAACTGATAAGAAAAATATATAAACAGTTAATTTATTATTATTAACCCGACTTTATGTTTTTATTAAATTTTATTGGTTATAAAAAATAATAAAATCAATTCACATTATAATCAAAGTGCAATTTTTTCAACGAAAGACTAGAGCAAATATTGTGCATTATTAAAAATAATAATGTGTTAACACATTTTATTGTTAATGCGTAGCACATGCATAATTAAATCAATTAGCTGATTACTATATTGTGTATGTCTCTTTTGATAGTCAAAACATGTGAATGAAAAGTGGTAAGAGATTATTATATCACAGATTTCAGAGTAGTATACACATTGATTGATTGACTAAAAATAAATGTATTCAATTTTCCATTAGAATATTTGACACGGCCACAGTGCAACCAAACCGCGTTACCTCCCAGTTTCAGAACTTGCCTTAATCATAACTACCATTATAGTTTTCAATTTATATATCACATATAATTGCTTTACACACATTTTAGAAATAAATAAAAGTTTTAACAATAAATAAATAATATCTGAAATAAAACAGGTTGTTTGCCACTGCTAAATTTATTTTCCAATGGTTTAATCCTCCCTGCTTGATCATTAGTTAATCATTTCTTAACGTAAATGTCATTTGTATTATCATTATTGTTTGTTTATTTTTTTTATCATCTCCTCCTTGTCTACCGTTTTTTTATTTTATTTTTATTTTTATAATATATCAGAATAGTAAAATTAAAATCATTCGTATTTAAACAAGCATTTGCAAAAGTAAGATTGTCTGAAAGAGTCGAAACACGTTTCACAGTTTGTAGCACAATACGTGGAATAACCTAAGTTATTTTATATTATATATCGCTGTACTTAATGCTGGATAATATTAAATTATTTAGTTGATGTATTGAAAATTAGTAATCATAGCTCAAAAGTTTGCTCAAGTCTTCTCATCCAAGACAAACAGTTAAGCACTTCTGCCTCAAATGCCCGGTTATATGTTTTAACCATAAAGTCTACCAAACTTCACACACTCCACCGGGGTGTTTGGCTAACGGCAAAGCACCGTGGCCCGGTTGTACGCAGGCTTCCGGTGTTCCTTCCTGCCGCCTTTAGCGCAGGAAACGGATATGGGCGTGGTCGAGACGGGGCGAGAGTGAGTGGAGTTTGAACCATGTCGACAACGTCATGCCAAACACCGACCTGCAGCATGCATTAATGCATTTCCCAGATGCCTTGCGTATAATAAAAGCAGATTGTGAGAAGCGCTCACGTATATATACAGGTGAAACGGATATGTAAAAAAGCAGAATAATAGATGATATGATAGATTATTCAATAAAAGGCATGTTGTGAATTCAAATATAGCTAAAAAGTATGTAGTAAAAAGTAATATTTGGATATCTTTATTCATTGTAAAAAAACAACAAATTACAGATTGTTATAATTTTGTTGCCGCCTGCGTGGTCGAGTGGTCAATTTCATTGGGCTTCGGTTACGGAGGGCATGAGTTCGAACCCCGGTACGGACAGTTTTATAAATTGATTATTCCATAGATGTCTTGAATTCTTCCCACCCACCCATCCTATCCTATGAAGGAGGCGTATCAAGAGTAATTAGCTAACCACTAGTTCTGTCATATCCCTATCCTTCTATGCCTACTCTCTTTGTAAAAAAAGAGAGGTTGAGTAACTCAGTGACAAGCAGTTCTCGTAGAAACACTTTTGTTGAGATAAACTCCATTAGGAGTCCATTTGCTCCACATTAGAAGCGGACAGGGTAAAAAAAATCATATGAAAAATGAACTTCTACAAAGTTACTGCCAAATCCATCAAAGATATCAAAATAACGATTATTATGTATTTAACCGAACCAATCAATAAAAATTTTAACGTTCTAAAATAACGTCAGTTTATATATCATTAATTAGAATTCACATTTACCCGTTGGGTGTTATAAGTAAAAAATAATCGAGATAAATCACCTATAATATATCTAGTATTACAAAAACTTATAAAAAGTCTTAGATTTCGGCTGAAAGTGCCTGGCGAGACTTGTATATTAAATTTGAATCTGTCAAATATTGTACATTCTCACATGCTTTGTCACTAACTACCCGGGTTTTGCCTTTCGCAATCTTCAGGCGTTCAAGTGTATGGATGAACTTGTGCAGTGAGTACTAACTGTAAACAATCGGCCCATGTTCTTGAAAGCCTGAAACCATGGTCGTAAGTGACAAAACATGTGGAAATGTACAAAATTTGGACCATTTAAATTTATTAGTAACTAAGGTTTTATTTCTACTCCAATTACGATAAATTAATATTATGAATGTAACATTGTAGTGTAGAGAAACGCCATTTTATTTATTTTAATTACTAAGTCATTTGAAGCAATACGTTAAGATAATTTAGTAACGTTTTGTTCGAGATAATGCAAGAAAATTACAGTTACGAATTTTTATTATTAAATGGATATAATTTATAATTTAAGATTTCGACTGAAGGTGCTTGGTGGAATTTCAATATTAAATTTGAATCATTCAAATTATGTACACTCCCACAGATTTTGTCACTAACGACCCGGGTTTCGCCTTTCGGAATCTTCAGGCGTTCAAGCGCACGGATTAACTTGAACTTAACTTTAACTGAGGTCAGTTCAAATTCATCCTTGCGCTTGAACGCCTGAAGATGCCGAAAGGCGAAACCCGGGTCGTTAGTGACAAAATCTGTGGGAGTGGATATAATTTACGCAAAAAAAGTCTTATAACACTCCAAAAAATACACATGTATATGGGATAATATGAAATAATTTAACCCGTAACATGCCATCCTAAAAAATTATGTTCCCTGCCATGATGGCATTTCAGTTTCACTGTTTAGTGACAGGGGTGGGCTGGAGGGGGCTCGCAGGGGCCCGCCCTAGCCCTTGTTAAATATTACTGAGACCATCGAGCCCCTTGTTAAATTAAGATAAACATTTTTCTCAGATATTCGCGTTATATAATCTATAAATATGCAATATATTTAGATTAAAAAAGTTGTAATGTACATTTGGGTTTTCGGACGTACATTTTTCAGCTATTGATATATAAGAATAAGCAAAATAATAAAATAATTGATATAGCAAAATATAAGTGTATAAAGTAAAATGCAATGGTTTGAATAATTATTGGGTATAATTGCACATGAGTGAAAAATTTTCCCCAGAATATCACGAATAGCTATAAGATTTAGCGAGCCCCTTGTTACCGTATTGGCAGCCCATCGCTGATTAGTGACAGTATTTAAACCTTAGTTAGCAGCTAAAAAATAATGTTAAACATGTATATATGCTAGAATACCAAAAATGATAAATGCTTATTGACAATGTTAAGATAAATATTGAATGACTTAATGGCTCAACTATTTACGATTGCATCATGGGCATGGTGGTGTTAAAGACACCAATCAAAACAGATAAAAAAAAAACATCCTTAATAAGCGGAAGTCAATTGAAATGTTTTAATGGCTTTGCGACAGGCGTTAAATAAAGTTAACAAAAAAAAAATATATAGAAAAGACTTAACTTATAAAATATGTAAAAAAAAACTAGTTACTATTTCCATTACAAGTTTTTTACTTAGAATTTTAAATGAATATTTCAAATTAAATTAAATTTGAATCATTTCCAGGGTAACTTTTATTACTTAAGCAAATCATATTTTTTGTGTGATTTTTAATGGCAGAATAATCTTTAAAATTTTAAACTTAATATTTGAGTTTTATTGAGAAAGACTTGCGAAACTATTTGCGCCGAGAATTTTAACACAATTATTGCTTAACGCGAGCTGAATTGCCTTCGAGTATCAACCCTTAAAAGTTTCGGATAAATTATCCACTTGTGTAGTGTTTATACTTTCATTAAAGTAATTTAGTTTTCGCGCTTACTTTCTGTAGTTCTGCGTTAATCAACGATGATGTTTGACTTGTTAATAATAATTAGATTCTTGGATGAATTAAGAAATTGTAATCAAAAAGTTTATGCATACAACAGAAAGATACTTTGTTTTAATGATATTTAGTGCTTCATTGTTAGTTGTAAAATCCAACAACTTCTAATAGCACAAATAGCTCCTGAAAATTCAAATAAAAACAGACCTACCACTAGAAAGCTGTAAGTGCAAGTAGTTTTAAGTAATTTATACTAAAGCTTTCAAGTTAAGCGCTTACGTTTGTTAAAGTTTTCATTATAAAAATACCACTGTCAAAAAATATTCAAAATGATGACACACCTTAGGTGTAGATTGTCTTTTTATTTAATTCATTTAACTCGTTTAATATAATACGTGGCATTGTAAAACAGCTTTAACAAGCATTTTTCACCGTTAGTGGAGAAATGAAATAATAAATGTGTTTTATTTACTTTATTTATTGATTTGGCATTTACTTGGTAGAACTCCATTTTAATAGGGTAAAATATCAAGGTATTTCAGTTCTACAGTTTTTTTTTTTAAGTTAAAGGTTGATAGCTATTTCGGCTTACGCCATCGTCAGAACTATGCTTTAAACGTACATTTACTCAGCTATATATACTGTCTAAGAAGAGATACACAATGCATCATATTATTCACTCTAACATACTAATTCAAATTCTAATTACAATATTGCACTTATTAACTGTGATTTTAGTGTTACAAAGAAAGATAAGCAGTCTGGGTTTTTAAAAACATTAATTAGAATAATTTAAACTGATATTTATTCATAATTATGTTACATAAAATTTATTAACTATGGCTTTAGTGTTTTTAAAAACAATTATTTACTATTTAACAAAAAAGATCTTACTGTTTGAGCAAAAACGGATCCAAAATCCAAAAAAAAAATGTGAAAAACATGGTGTGTAAAGATTGGTTCATTTTATCAAATATTTTATATTTGTTTTCGGTGAATGGAGTAATAATTTTAATTATTTTCTTATAAATATACTTAAAACCCCCAACTTACATTTTGTAATTTATGAGTTAGAATCTAGAATCAATGTTTACTTTATTAACAAATAAACTTTTAAGTTACCGCTTAATCCAACGAAAAAATTACGATTATAAGTCTGAAGATGTTTTTCAAAGATTAGAGACAAGTCACACGATCTGTTACATAATAAGTGTACTAAAAAGTTGTCAAATTTCCTATGATATTTTGAAATGAACCAGTAATGAAGATAAGAGTGTATTTTTTGCATACCAAATTGATAGAACATTTACTTATAAAATGCGTTAACGTCAAAGATCTCAGAGACTCTTTCATCGCTGATCTTATTAGAGATAATCATTAGAAATAAAAATGCTGAGGCAGTAGATTGATGTTGAATTTAAGAATTAATCAGACATTTTTTTATTTTTGTAAATTGATGTTTTATTTTACACAGTAGAAAAAATGTTCGGTGTATTGTTTTTGCGTGTATTTAGTAAAGTTGTTTTTAAGAACGAGTCGGGTTTGAAAAATGTACCACTATTGTTTATAAAATTAAAAAGTTTTTAGTTAACTCAGTTCCGATATTACATAAGTTACACTGGTTGATATTTGACTGGTAGTTAAAGATCAGTGGTTCTCATGTACGGCCACCAGAAGGTTTTGCTGCGTCCACCAACGGCTTCATAGTTAATATTGCTATTTTTAATAATAATGTATTTTTAAAGTTCATTTGTAAGATAATAATTATGCAATACTATGACAACTGCTATGTTTATCACATCTCAAAACAAAAATTTGGTGCTGCAACGAAACATTTCCATGCAGATGTTTATAATGCTGTCACAGTGAAATATTATGTAGATCTATAGATCGAACATGTTTTTATTGCGATATAATAATTGTCCTACCATGAAGTAAGCTTAGTTTTTTTTTTATAAAAAAAGTAACAAATCAGCAGAAGTATGGATTAAAATCCGTTATTTTTTTTCCATCCTTTTATAATTCTTGATGGCTACAAATGATTATTACAAATTCGCGAAGTGGATAGCAAAAATACGATAGCAATTCCTTTTATAAGTCTTTAAATTTTAAATTAGTAATACAATGTTAATTTCAAAAGTAACGTTGAATTCTGCTGGTTTTTGGTGTTACCTGCCAGTTTCCAAGTTTATCACTCCTCTCACCCTTTGCTTTTCAGTCTTCTGCCCTTCTCCGCCACAACTTAACACAATTTTAAATTAATTACAAGAACACGGCGGCTGGATAAAGCGAAATTTACCGGAATAGAGCTTAATTTTTTATACTTGAGTCATGAACTAAATAAATAGTGGAATAATGGGCTTAATACTTAGTTTCTGCTTTACTTTAATTATTTCGTTTTTGTTCAAATGAAAATTTAAAAAAAAATACAAAATATCCGCTATGCTTAATAACAAGTAATAGAAGGATGTGTAAAATTTCCACCAAACTATGTTTATATTACTTTGTAAAAAAATCCCAAATTTTAATTATGTTTGTAATAACCATCAGTCACCACTTAAAATTTATTATTCTTTGATGATTTTTTTAATTATATGTTAGAGGTGTTCAACATTTTCATTTTGTGTAATTATAGAGTAAGATATTTATTTGAATATTTACACTTGTTACTGTAATTTGTAAATTCTTTTCAATATGAATTGTTATTTACACCTTTTTATCACAATTTATTTTTGTATAAATAGCACTGTTTTTACATTTTTCTTATCAGTTGACAATGCTCGCAATGAACAAAGCTGGTCCTTTAAATAACGTGGAATAATGTTAAAAGGAATATTGTGTTTTTATTAATAGAAACTATGTTTATTCTAAGTCAAAGTACCTCGGAACATGTTGAATTTTTGATGCTCAATATCTCCATTTTATAAATTTGTAGTTGGTTCCTTTTTGTTTAACTCAACACATTTCAAGCAATACCACGTTTTAACATTATATTACTATTAATAATACATATCTATATCACGCTTGCCTTAAATTTACAATACATAAAATAAAGTAAACATCGAGACAAAATGCCTGTTAACTCTAATTGATTATGAACTGTAATTGTAACCATGGTGTTAATGGATTAAATAATTGGTAATTAAAGAAAACAATAACACAATATAATTTTCCGTAAACAATACGAAAGCGTATGTCGCTTATAACAATTCATCGCTGAGATTATTCAATCGTTTTGCTATTGACAACATTAAAACAGTGTAATCCAGTATTTTTTCTATCCACGCAAAGCTTATCCTTAATAATAATGATTTTCATAAACATAAAATATTCCATTAGCCGGTTAAATTGTTACAAGAAGCTGTAATTGGAAACCCTCTTGCCAGTGTCATATGTATTTGATCATTTTAAAATACACAAAGTATTCTTGCGACTAGCCAAGTCGGTTTTATATATTTCTGTTTTATTTTTATTTTTAGGGTAAATAACAAAAAAATGAGGGCAAAATAATTGTTATAAAAAAAACAAATAATTACATATTTTTCAAATTTTTTTTTTTAACTGATTGGATAAGAATAACCCCAATTAATTGCATCTCGAGGTTAGGTAATCAACAATCAGTGTCTTCTGTAATGCCTACGGATTATAACTAATATCACCACAAAATCAAAGACCACGCACCCGCTTACGCCCAGATAAATCCAGGACGCTACTCGAGAAAAGCAGCATCAAAATACACCAGATGAAAGGGAAATTGGAGCACGGCTTCACCGGCCCCAGAATTTAATGTACAGATATCAATCAATCAAATTTATTTTTATAAGTATGCAAGGTATATTGAAAATTCACAACAATTCTGTTAGTTGTGGCAGGACGTGCGACACGTGTTACGTAATTGTATCTTTAGATATTTAGATCTTATGTAGACATTGATAATGATTTAAAATTATGCATGATATATGTAAAATAAACAATTAAAGAGCGAGCATTCTCAAAAACTTAACCATTTTTCCCAGGCTATATGAATTTAATCTTTTGAAAATATACAAATATACAAGCCAAGCCGGTCTTATTTATTGCAAGGTATATTGAGTTCAAAACGAAATACAACATCAATTTTACTAGTTGTGTGTGAAGGTGCGACACGTGTTATGTAATTGTATCAATAGATATTTAGATTTAAATCGTTCAAATTATGTACATTCACACAAGTTTTGTCACTAACGACCCGGGCTTCGCCTTTCGGTATCTTCAGGCGTTCAAGTGCACGGATGAACTTGAACTGACGCTTAGTAAATGAATGTATCGTGTTTATATAATAAATAAATGTATCACTATGTTTAAAGCAATTGCTTGCGAAGATGCCGAAAAGCGAAACCCGGGTTGTTAGTGACATGACTTGTGTGAATGTACATATTTAGATCTTATGTAGACATTGGTAATAATTTTAAATTATTCATAATATATATAAAATAAAGAGTTGAAGAGTGAACAATCTCAAAAACATAAAAACTCTTACTTACTAACAAGAAAATATATATATATTTTTATTTTTATTTAAATGAAAGAATGAAATAAATTCTGAACAAAATTCATATTTTATGGTACAATACTCACCTGCCACAGAAAACATTCAATGACTCCCGGCTGAGCGAAGTCACTACAGACAAATTGAAATTTTAACACATTCAAAACGAATTAAGAACACATAATCCGCGAACCAATTCACCCCCCGCGGGAAATTCAACCTTTTCGCCTGCGTTATGAATCACACGTGGTCCTTGCAAGCCTCCATAATGTGTACGTATTAGTTTATTCAATTTCTTGAGCCTTAAATTTGCACACCTTTAGGTCCCACGGTGACACTAATTTTCGGAAAGCTTTTCCTTCAAATATAATACAAAATATATTTTGAACATTATAATATTGTAAGGTTACCCAAGTGTAATGGAGAGTGTAGTATTTCAGTTGTTTAAATGAGGAGTGTGTGTTATGAGTTTAAATAATGGTCACATATAAATAGTTTATGCGATATCTTTACGTCTACCGTGAAATATTTCCTGAGTAATATTTCAATGAACTATAATTTCAAAGAACACGTTTATTAAATTTAAATTTTATATTAAAAACAATCACGTTAAATATATCTAACATTTTTACTTCAATTTAAAATACAAAAAAATCTATTCTTCTTATTTTATATACACGGTTAACTTTGTAAACGTAATGTTTACCTTAAATACCTGTTTAAATACAAATCAACTGTGTTATAAAATGTATTTATCAAACTGACATTTACTTGATTAACCTCTTTTTTTTAGCCACTTAAAATTTTAATTAAGATAATTCAATATAAATCTGGCATAAGATCTAATAGCCAATGATACATTTGTTTCTTATATAAACACAAAAAATTCGTTTACTAAGCGTCAGTTCAAGTTTATCCGTGCACTTGAACACCTGAAGATGCCGAAAGGCGATACCCGGGTCGTTAGTGACAAAATTTGTGTGAATGTACATAATTTGAACTGTTCAAATTTAATATTGAAATTCCACCAAACACCTTCAGTCGAAATCTTAAATTATATAATAATAGCCAATGCTTTAGATATTGTTAAAAAATTATCAATTCAAGTGGTTTTTGTAAGCTCACATGAGATTAACTCTAGAAGAAGACTCATTTGAAATATTCATGTAGATAATCTTAGATGATTTCAAATTTAAATTTAAAAAAAAAAAATCTCATCGGCTTTTCCGGGATTTAAATCTAACCAATCTGATCGTTAGGGTCAAACCCGATTTATAATATATATCAATTATCTGCAAACCACTGATCAAGGTCAAAGTTCTGACGATGGTATTGTGACGAAATGACTTTAAGCAATACAACTTATTTCAAACTAAAAACATACATAGTTATCTCAATATATTAATTAATATAGCAATCGATAGATAGGAATTTTAAAATAATAATTCAGTGAGCTTAATTATAATGAAACCCTGTCTAGAAAATCGAAGTGTGTCATTAAATTTATGTGTGAGTAATTTATTATCTTGTATTTCTAATGCTATTTCTTAATTTTTAAAACAGTACTAATTAATTTTTATTTTCTTTTTTAGGTAAGTGAAGCACTCTACTAGATAAATACAAACGCTGCAGTTTTATACGTGTAAGTTTTATCAATAAATTACATCAATTATATAATTTACCAAATTAAAGTATTAAATATATCGACTGCGGAAAGGAAAAAGGACGTAACCCACAGTTTTTTCAAAACAGCTTTTTTCGATTATCACTATCTATCAAACGTAATACACGTTCATATCAAAAGGATGTAAGCTCCAAATGCCGAATTAGTATCTAAATTAAGCTTTTAAGTTTTAAAAATGATGTGAAAAATGAAACCAAGAAAAAATATCGAAAAAAAGGTTTTTCCTAGTCAATTTCTTTAATTAATATCATAATATGTCAATGAAACACCAGTTTTGAAGTTTCCGTGCACTCCAACGTTGTGTATATTTTATAATTTACACATGGCTCAAAATCATTAAAACACGTTTTTTTGAACCTCCTGTAAAATTTGCTATGTGTGGGTTACGTCCTTTTTCCTTTCCACAGTCGATATGTTTAAAGCTCCATTAATTATCAACGAAGTCATATAAAACTTGATAGAACCAAAAGGCTGTACCATATATTGAAGACGTTTGGATGTAAATTAGTTTTAAAACAGAAACTATGTATGTTTTTATTATTTTGATAACATTTTATACGACACGTGATTGTGAGTGTCAGGACACGTATTCAAAATCGATTCAATCAAAAAGTGTTACTATCATTACGTTTTTTAACATTACGGCTACTGTATCTGCCTAATTTTTCTCTTTGTATTTTTTCGGTTGAATTGAATTGGATACCAAAATTCACCGTTATAAAACAAGAGAAATTTGACACAATTTCTCCACCTAATTATATTACAACTAGACACAAGTCAATTGGGGTTAACAGTTTTTCTTTTCTTAAAGATGACAGTTTATAAACTGAATTGACTGTTAGTCGATATCTCAACCCTTATTTTATTCTTGCGTATTTTCATTCTTAACCATAATTTGTTTACAAATTTGGCAGATTCAAAAGTTTAACTATATTACTACACCCGTTATGCATAACTTAAGTAACTAAAGCATTGGATTTAAATCACTCAGTGTGACTTAGCGTCATGGTTTAACCCTGTAGTATAAACACTTAAGTAACAGATCTCGTTAGCCGGGTTAACAAACACTTAAGATCAATATCTATAATTGCTTTGGCATCCCAAACTGACCGAAACACTCATCGAAATTTCTCCAATGATATTGATAACTCGTACTTACTTATCTCTTAAATATTGAATCCATGCTTTCGCATAAATGATGCATAAACAGTCTCTCTTTGTTTTAAGAATCTTCAACTTTCTTGTTGTTGCAGTGTTTAATATATCTATGAAACAAATTAAAAACAAAAAAAACAACCAAAAGCTTGACTTCTACCCCATTAGCAACTCTCTCGTGCTTCCACTCTACTAGGTTGCACGGCCAGTGGCTGCAGTACACATATTAATACTTTCATGAATTAAAAACTTTCATTAAAAAGACAAAAAACCAAATATCGTTAAGGGTAAGTCTTCAATGAACAGAATTTTGAATGAGTTGCGTGCGTATCAAACAGGTCTTCCGCAAATATAAGTGTCCTGAGTAGACAGAGAGTAGTTAATATACGCACACACAAATATTCACTTTGGCTTTACTCCAAGTCCTTTTCAAAATAAACCTCTTCATTCTTTATCCATATAAAATAGAAAGTGAGGTGACGGTAAAAAACAATTATCAATAAAGTAAATTTTCAGTGAAAGGTTAATACAGTGAAAAAAGACAGTAGATTTTTAGAATTCTACATAGCTTGTTACAAAGACTTAAACAATAAGTCATAAGACATGAAATTAATGATTTAGAAAACGTATTACAGAACATGCTATATTTAAAATCCATATTTAACATTTCATTCGAAGTATTTTTTAATTTAAATTTTATTTAAATATTCTTTTCTAAATACAACTACTACAGTGATGACACTTTAAAAGAACTATGACCTATTTTCCTAGCGGTCTTAATGATAAAAACTATTCAAAAAATAAAATTTACATTTGTACTTAATTCCACTTTTATTTATTAAAATCAGAACTAGTTTCACTTCTGACGAGGATTATCAATTGAAGCTCGCCATAAGCAAAACCTTTCCTGATCTTAATAAATAAAAGTGGAAATTGTACAAATGTTTATTTTATTTTTTTAATATAATGCCTTTAAATCAATCATTGATAATTAACGATCTAAAAATGACCAAAAATACTTAATGGAATAATTAGGTCATTTGTTATATGAAATATACTATATATATACATGAATGTCATTAGCACACAGTGCTGAGACAATAAGGCAAAACGTAGTGCTGTTGTAAGAACCCACTCATTTTGTAGCTAACATCTGTTTTGCGTTTTACATTCGCAATCACTTGAGGTTGCCCCGCCAAGAATTTAGTGTCTGAATTAGTAACCGGGAGATGTGTTCCTCTTGCTGTCCCAACTAGATGCGGAGTGCCACTAAATAGAAAATTATTTATTTACATATTCTTTTGTCTGGCATAGCTGTCTACCTTTTATAAAATGTCAATGTTAATTTAAGGTGTTGATTGTGAATTATTTTTCGGTAGAAAGACATTACATCAATACATACATACAACGAAAGCTTTTTTTTAATTCGACATTATTTGTACAGTTATGGACTGGCTTTTTTCAGCATGTGTACCATCATATTTATCAGACGAGAGAATTAGCAGTGTCTTTTTTAAATATAAAAGTGATATCCTAATTTCGGTAGACAAAATTGCCGACCTTTCGCTCTACACTAGAGCTTTTCAATCGTATGTACATAGGTTCTCTATGTGTCCATGAATTTGTTAGACTTTTATATATGTATAGCCGGAAAATAAAGGATTTGTTATCCTCAACTATACTTGTCTACCAAATAAGCTTGTTTCCTTTAACGTTTTTCAGAATTTGGGTCAAGTAATTCAATAATCACCACTCTTTTTCATTTAATATAAAGTAAAACGACTCAGATGAGAAAAGTAAGAGATGCGTTAATTTATGTGAAGATGATAGCGTTTTTGATACGGTGTAATAATACTGTGCAATAGTTCTTCAACTCTAAAGATACTTTTGAAAATAACCACGATCACTATGCGGTGGTAATTGAAAAAAGATCGTACAGTTTGACTGTGAACTTGAATAATAAAAGATTTTCGTCTAATTTACTCAAACAATGTACGATACAATCGTTATAATATATTCCGTGAGATACTCTAAAAAAATGAATAGAAAATACTTAATGTGCAAACATTCTTTTTAAACAAACGAAATTTTATTTTGCTTTTAATTATTTTTTGCTGAAAAACGTAATAACAAATTTCCACATTGTTTACAGTTGAATAATTTTGTTTTTTTTTGATTCATTGAAAGCGCAAATTATTCAACTCTCAACCACCACGACGTGTCAGGGCATTCATGGTATTTGAATTAAGAGACAAACAAAGTATATGTCGTTAGCTACTCCCGAGGACAGCCTTCACTGCACCAACCCTCTCGCGACGGTTGGCGTAACTTTATTACGAGAACCCGACGCCAAAGCGCCAACAACGCCAGCCACGCCGCTCGCATTTTAATAAATATTTTTCTAAGTTTATCAAATTACAAAAGTTTTCAAATAGCCAGACGGGGTTATTGTTTCGTGTCGCGGTGAATATATTTCGCACAGGGGTTGAGACGCCCTGTTTTATTCGCCCTTATTACGTGCTTATTGGATGATTTGAATATTTTATGTATCAGACAATTTTTTTCACCACAGAGAAAAAGTCAGAATTACAAATTCAGAATGAATTGATAAAAGTCAACGCCAAGTTAAGATAAAAGTTCGCCGCCTGAGTGGTCGAGTGGCCAACGTCATTGGCTTCGGTTACGGAGGTTACGGGATCAAATTACGGACAGTTTTATAAATTGACTTTTCAATCGATTTTATGAATTCTTGTTCGAAGGCATGGATGTATGTGATGTCTTGAATTACCCCCTTCCACTCATCCTATTCTATGAACGGGGCTTATCGAAAGCGGTTATCTAACCACTACTCCTGTCCTAGTCCTATCCTTACATTCCTACTCTTTTTGGAAAAAGAGAGGTTGAGCAACTGAGTAATAAGCAGTTCTCGTAAAAACACTTCTGTTGAGGTAAACTCTATTAGGAGTCCATATGCTCCACATTGGGAGTGGACATGGTAAAAAAAAAGTCAACAGTCCTTTTCAATTATTCTACGTCATTTAATTCATTACTTAACAATGCGATTTGGCTGCCAAGATATTCTGATGTCACTGATTATTCGCGAAAAACCAGATTTAAAGTGCAACAGTTAATTACATAATGCTGTCATATAATTTTAAAATCTTTTGAGATGTACAATAAAAGTAAATAGTTGTCGAACTCGTGCTGAACAGGTCAGTCACGTTTTTTTAGTAACAGTTAAGGAAAATTGTACATTTAACCTTTTAGCTGCCATAGATAAAAATAGTACTTACCTAGCACGCCGGCTATTATTTTTCTATTTCAACTATTAATATAATTAGTTATTGACGAGATAACACGTCTCTGGCGAGTTTAGCACAAAAAAAAATACAAGATATTTCGTCTGTGGCAGCCATCGAGTTAAAACATTGGGCCATACTTAGAAATTTTCCTTATAAACCCTGTGTTTTCCTCAGACAAACTTTATCTAAAACAAGCAAGACTTGAGTACATAAAGTAAAACGATGTATTCTTAGTGAAAATTAACATTTTAAAACGATTGTTCACAGAAAATAAAACACTTCTATATTCTTATTCCATAATTATTTAATATGGTCACAACCGATCTTTCTCATGACGAACATTTAAAACTAATGGATATTTTCAGTTGATCATATTAAATAAAGGGAATGAATTAAATAGTCAGAATTTAAATCAATTTTTGGTCAGAATAAAAATATGAACGGTCAGAATATTTTATTTTGGTAAGGTTAAGTTAGGTTTTTTAATTAGGCAAGATTGGACTTTTTCGGCTTATTTATAAAATTTCTTCGGCGCTTTGGAATTTGGCTACCTCACCAGATTTACCGCTACAAGCGGTTGCCTGCTCTGCTTGGACGTAGCGTCAGCTCTGCGGACATGGACATAAAAAAAATATATAAACTCGCTGAAATAAAAAAAATCAGACAATGAAGAAAATTTACACTTATATACGGATATAAAACCAATGGCTCGAATATATACGACTTCTGATAGATACCGCGCAATTAAAATTAAGTGTTTGCGCTTCTGTATAAAACTGTCGTTGAGGGAGTTACGAGGTTTACAATCTAGTTTGACGAAATAAATTTAATGTTAGTATGTTTGTACAGGTATTTAAAAAATGTTTCGAAGCTCAAGCGTCACGGGCTGTTATAAACAGGGGTGGATGAGGAATTTAATATGAGGATCGGTATAATAATTATTCAGCTCGTTCCGGAGAAGAAGCCAGTGATGAAGGGCGGGAATGAGGTGGAAGAAGGCGGCCCACATATAATAACATTCCCCTTGTGAGGCCATTAAGTCTACTCCGCCCCTGGTAATACACCTTCACTATAGCCGCATATAAAGCGAGTCTAAAATTATACGACGGTAAAATTGAATAAAATATTTTGTTTTTTTTACCGCTCATTTACATAGAATAAAACATTTTGTACATTCCTTTGTTCAGAATATCAATGATAAAATTGTACATGTCGGTAAATTTTGTATATAACATCTCAGAATGCAAAATCTAAAATATCTTATATCTTCATAGGTTCGGAGGTAATTCTGCGGAAGTTAAATTTTAATATAAAATTTAATTTGATACATAACATTGTTATTCCACTTGTTATGGTACAAAATGTTTCGCCTCTGACATATCACTTTTAGATTGTTCACTGTCAATACTTGTTAGAAAGGCACTATATTCAAAAAAAATTTTTTTGTAGTAATTCCCACTTTTTTCATAATATCAGGACTGGTTTCACTCATGGCAAGCATTCTCAACCGATAAGAGAATACAACATTTTTATATAGTCAATTTAAATAAGTTTTTCATTGAGTTATTCAAATAGATTGATTAAAAGAATATAATTCATTAAGAAAAACATAATATTACTTTGTATTTATTTCTACTTTTATTTACCAAGATCAGGATTAGTTTCGCTTATGGTGAGCATTATCAACTGATAAGAAATGGAATTAAACACTGTTATTATACAAAAATAAATTGAAATAAAAAGGTGTAAATAACACTTTTAAATCCTTTATTTTAATATTTTGTATAGACTGTTAAATTATATTTATTATCAGTTTGACAATGCCTGCAATGAGCGAAACCGGTCCTGACCCTTTAAATAAAGTGGAATAAAGTATAAAGTAATATTGTGTTTTTCTTAGTATAATGCCTTTCTACCAAGTATTGACAGTAAACACCCTAAAAGTGAATATAATTTATATTATTGCAGAATAAGTAAACCATACTCTGTTCCAATGTAAAATCGAGTCTTTCCTAATTTGCTACATTTTGTAAAATTCAAAA
This sequence comes from Himalopsyche anomala, assembly GCA_031772345.1. Lineage (NCBI taxonomy): Eukaryota > Metazoa > Arthropoda > Insecta > Trichoptera > Rhyacophilidae > Himalopsyche > Himalopsyche anomala. The sequence continues at coordinate 1,420,692 of CM062839.1, forward strand.
CAGTTTATAAAAACATGAGCAATTTTTGTTTTATTTAAGTGGCTAAGTTTTTAACGATATACAATTTTTTGATAGGCAATTGAAAATTTATTTAATAAAAAATACAAAATTCCTCACCCCTTATGCACATCGTTGTTATAATTCGGGCAAATAAATCACTTTGGGCAAGCACTAAACTCTTGAACAAATTGCACACCACAGGTAATACTCCAGCAACACCCCTTGCAAGATGAATGATTCATAAACATACCACCCGCCCTAAGACATGATATTTTTTATTAAGTTAACGCATTATATCAGTGCTTTTTAACGGGGGCGTATGCGTTTTAAAAATATTTAAACGTTTGAGTGGCGCTGCTGAAATTGATATGGAAAATTATTGCACCATACGATGACGCTACAAGCCGTCTTCGTCAAAACATCGAGAGACTGGCGTCTTATTTTCTTGTATCGTTGTGAATGATTGCTTTTGCATCAAACAAAATTTAATAAAGAGTAGGTTTTGAGAATTTAAAAAACATTTATTATGTCTGTTTGCTTCATATGTCGAAAATGCTGAATTTATTACTAAATAATTTGAGGAATGCTTTAATATGATAGATAAAGGAATGTATGGCTTAAAAGCACAAGATCCAGATAGTGATCAATCTACAACGGTGCATAAAGCAATTTAGGATGTAATTGTCTGCTATAAACTTATTTATCATGAGAAAAAAACTATCACACAAACATCTGAAACATCACTGCAGAATAATCAAATATATAAAATGTAAAGAGAATCTTTTACATGTACTCTGCAAAGTTTCATAAATAAAATTTACTTCAAGTGTGATACTACCTCTATATTTATTCTTATTAAGTTAAACATGATGTTAAAGCTCATATCATGAAACTCTAAATAAATTTACACATTAAATGTATCGACTGTGGAAAGGAAAAAGGACGTAATCCACACATAGCAAATTTTACATGAGGCACAAAAAACGTGTTTTGATGATTTTGGGCCATATGTAAATTATGAAATATACACAACTTTGAAGTGCACGGAGACTTCTAAACTGGTGTTTAATTTACATAATCTAATATTAATTAATGAAATTGACTAGCAAAAACCTTTTCTTCAGACTTTTTTCAGCATTCAGCATTTGCAGCTTACATCCTTTTAATAGAACGTGTATTAAGTTTCATACATTGTGATTATCGAAAAAAGCTGTTTTAAAAAACCGTGAGTTACGTCCTTTTTCCTTTCTACAGTCGATATTTTTATACAAATTTAAGCATTTCGTTTACAGTTCTTTTAAATCATTTATAAATAACACTATAAATGGCAACTCACCACTTTTAGATTTATTTCCTATGGGACATAACCTTTCAAGTAATTAATAAAGTTGTACGTTCTATTATTTGTTTGTATTTATAGTAGAAAAAGGCTCAATCTCTATTTTGGTTAATAATTTAAGTACTACAACCTATGTTTACTTTATTAATAAATACACGTACGACAATTAGTTTGAAGATGCTTCTCACAGACGTGAAACGTGAAAGTTACAATAATTATTATTACAATCTGAGGAATTAAAACTGAAAATCAAACAAATATTATTACAAAATTTCTATACATACGGTTTTTTTTAATATTTTTGCACGGTTTCTAAGCACAAATTGATTCTAAGACAATGCCTTATAATAATAAATATTTGTTTTTAAATTAAATTGAAATTTTTCAATAAAAAAAGTATTCATATTTCAAGGGTTCAAACTAAAAAATATTTGCATATACAGACAGATAAACATTTAAAATAAAAACTGTTGATTGCAATCTGATATACAAAAATGAATGTTTGTGTGTTCGTGAATGCATTGCTACACCGCTCATCCGATTGCAATAAAGCTTTGACAAACTGTTTGCTTGCACTCCCGGGAAGGATATACATAGGCATAGTAAAAATAACTCACAGTAGGTTTTATATATAAAAATCAATGTTTGTATATCTGCAATACAGTTCATTTTGACAACGTTTGCTTACAATTGCGCGAAAGTTATAGTACAATTAACTTACAGTAGGTGGTGCGTGTGTTGTACCATAGACAGTCGGCAGAAAACGTCAAACAGACAGAAAAAGAAAACATGCACTTCAATAAACACAAAAAAAAAACACTTTCTTTCTTTGAGTGGCATTGCAACGCTTGCCGGAAACCGGTTAGTAAACTATACAAAAATCCGTTTTGTATTTATTTATACCCGAAAACGATCAGCGATCAAAATGAGAATGTAATTATATTCCATAAATTTTTGCTGCAGTTACAAATAATATTGCTTCAACTATATTAATTTATAATAACCGATTTCATTATCAGACTGCATACTTATCCGACCGTACTGTTTACCACTTAATTTCATTGCGAAGTGCGTTACGAAGATTTGAATCGACCCACGATCCGAATAGCAGCAATTTATTTAGCTTTATAAAGCCTCTTTTTAAAGCCTGATTACTAAATATGTATATCGCAAGCTGTTGGAGGGCAGACCGCGAGACACCTCGGAAGATTCATGCCCGCGCATTAAGTTAATAATGGTAGAATATTTATCGCCATTGCGGATCAACAATAAGTGCCAGGGACGCGTCCCCTGGAGGCTTTCGGTTCAATTTATATCTCAACTCGTTATATTTTTCTAGATTCCCTAGTGCAAAAGCCGGCATATTATGTATATTATTATTAACGATACTCAAAATACAATCACTTCATATTTATAAAGAATGCTTTTTATTTATAAAAAACACTCTTCAAGTGATAAATAGATGCATTTGGATTTGAATCCATATTTTCACCTAAAAAAATCACCTTATAAATGTTTACATTCCTTTATTCAAATCTGTGATTTTGCAATCAAATAGAACAAAAGAGCATTTAACACTTAGCTTGTGACAGTGGTGGGCTGCCAATACGTCGAATACGTAAATAATCAATCGGTTAAAACTTAATATACTTATATTATGTAACAATATGCAATTTACCGTTAAGTTATCAATGTTAATGACTACAAATGTACTACTGTGTATACTGAAGCTGTCGTAGATAATATATAAATCAGAAATTGCAGTTATATACTAATTTGATCTGATAATATTGTGTTTTTCTAAAATAACAAGGGGCTCGCCGGCCATAGAAAAATTCAACAAGGGGCTCGCGCGAGCCCCTCCGAGCCCCCTCCAGCGCACCCCTGGCTTGTAATTGATATAGTTTTTTTTCATAATAAATTAGCAATTCTTGGATACAAATAATATTTTTTCTTATCATATAAAATGAAACATTTTCGCAATTTTTATTACTTATTATTGTTTAGTATGCGGTGAATTTTAAAAAGAAAATAATTTTATAAAATTCGATGGTATTTGGAGCTATGTCGTATAAGTTCCTCCTCAACGCACTCGGCAAACACAAAAGCTCTTTTTGCCTCGACGAGCTTTAAAATTTACCTTTTATGCGGACTACCTTCGTTTAATCAAGTCGTCTTGATCCACTCCTTTATTATTTATTCAGAAAATAATATTATTTGTACCAGATACTCATCTCTTTGGTTTTTTTTCAAAATGAATAGCCTTTTGCAAAAACCGACCGATATAAACTTATCGAAAAATCTCTCCGAACAGAAAAACAAATTTACTAAAGAGTGATCTTTTTATTTAATGTTCATAAAAACTCTGTTTTGTTCACATGTATTTTTTTAAATAATTGAAAATATCTTTTAACTTTCATGTTTCGGTGCTCTCGATTCAAATTTGTAGACAAATCAGAGATTTATTTTGCTATGAAAATGCATATAGTCTTAATTTAAAAAATACGAAATATCAACAATAAAGCTAAAATAATTAAAAAAAACAATAATTGATAAAAAAAAAATATTGTTATTAGAACATTTGATAAGATTTTCACTTACAACATATTGTTATCTTGTCTATTATAAACTATAAAAATCATAAAAAAATGGTTTCCCGTACCGGGAATCGAACCGGAGCCTCCTGGGTGAAAGCCAGGTATCCTAGCCACTAGACCATACGGGAGATTGCGATATATGCCAAAAATATATTATAAAATTGCTGCACGCCCACTTCATACTTTCACTTTATTTTGAACAGCTGCTCAGGGTCATTGTCGAGTCCAGTTCGCGTGACATTGAGACTTAATTTATATTCGCTGCAAATCATTATATTTTATTATATTGTATCATGCGAGCGTACTTCTTCTCAATGTATTGATCTCAAAAAATAGCATGTTATTATATTATCATCAAGATTCTTACCATCTTTTTTTCTGTAGTTGTATAGTTGTACTTGAAATTAACAGATAGTATTTACTGTCAACGCACACTTAAAGACTACAGATAAATCAAGAAAAATGAATATTATATTGAGCAATAATAACGTTTTAATATAAATGCTCAAACTTTCATTCACTGGAAAAATATACATTCTTTAATGACTGAGAAACAACATTTAACTCGATACAGACTACAGACGAGATATCACGTACAATTTTTCGTGCTCGAGACGCTAGAGACGAGTTATCTCGTCGATAAATTATTAAATTAATAGTTGAAAATTATAGCCGGCGTGTTAGGTAATTACTATTAATTATCTACGGCAGTTAAAAGGTTAAAATGTCAAAAAACGAAATTTTTCGTTGTAGACTCTAAAGACACGTTTGGACCAACTGACTATGTGGCGGATGTTACTCGACATGTTATAACATTAACTGAGTAAGCGTCTACACGCATTCAACTTTTCGTATCGATTCAGTTAATATTACGTGCGTTTCAATCGATTCAAAAACACGTTTAAACTCCTACTCAGATACACCGAAACACGAAAAAGTCGAGCTGCATGAGGTGGGGGAATTTTATTATCTGTGTTTCTATTCACTCGCTCACTCGAATCACTCGTTGGATCGCTCGACCGAATCTCAAGCGTCGCGTACTCAGTTGGTCTTACAAAAGAGATTGACCTCATTAGGAGCGTTTAGCGAATCGTCACGTGCAGCGTAAGAATCTAAAGTGAGCATAATTTAGTTAATGGTTTTATTCATTATTCTATCTGAGAATGTTTTTTTGTTAATTTGTTTTTTTTTCAATATTAAATAATCTAGTTTCTGTCGTTACTGGTAAGCGGAAATAACGTTAAATATAACAATTATTGATATAAAAAAATCTAAATTAACTCTCGAATAATTGCTTGAAAAGAACATATTTGAATCTCGGTTCAAAACAGTAAGTCTTCAATATTACGTGTATTAGCTTTTACGTAAAGTACCAGCGGTGCAGAGGTTCAAAAATGCATTTCCGGTGTAGCGTGTGTATGAAAGACATCAATCACAATTTTAAATTACCCACAGAGCCTTCGCGTTTTCCAGGTGGTTGTCTAGCGCAACACAGGTGACATTGCCGCCCGACTGACTCAACATTCTAAAACCTACGTTAAGCTTTCGAGCTTTTTTTTACCAACACTGACTTCACTGCACGTTCGCTGTGTCTCTTTTGACACTTTTAATATTTGAGAAGGCTGATTTTGTTTTTTTTTATCAAAGATATCATTTCATAATAATGCAAGTTAGTTTATCTAAACAACAATAAATGTCGGAATAAACCGAATTTAAAAAATAAATAAACGTATTTAAAAATACAAATTTTTAAATACATAGGACGCACTAAATTTGTTTTGCCGGCTACGTGGTTGAGTGTTCAACGTCGTTGGCTTCGGTTACGGCGGTCCAGGGCTCAAATCCTAGTAAGAGTTAATTTTCCAAACGATTTATGGATTTCTGTAAAAAAGGATGAAATATCTTCCCAGTAAATTAGTGAGGGATTAGCTGACCACTAGTCCTGTCCTAGAACTATATTTTTACTTTCATTGAAAAGGGAGAGGTTGAGCATCTGAGTTACAAACAGTTATCGTAGAAACTTCTGTTGAGATAAACTCCATTAAGAGAACATATGCTTCATATTAGGACCGAACATGGCTTAAAATAATAGTTCATCAATTTTTGAACAAAAATAATATTCTCTCTTATTAAATTTTGTTCTATCTTTTACATGAAAGTAAATTTCAAGTACTTTCAACATCGTAAAAAATCGTAAATTTGTCTAACAATATTTTTTTTTTTTTTTTAAATAAAACGACGTCTGATCCACTTTTTTGAAACAATAGGCATTTCTTTGGTATCACTTTTTAAAATCTACTTTTAAGATGATCGATGCTAATAATCACTTGTTATTTCAAATACCACCGGATATCGTTTTTGATTTTACGATTATTCATCCTATATTTAATATAATTCAGAATACCATTAATATCTTTTAAAATTATCGACAATATTTTCTCTTAATTATTCTTATTATATACACTCAAACAAAATATTAATTAACCATCAGTTTAAGTGTACTTGAACGCCTGAAGATGTATTCAGGCGAAATCTAGATCATCAGTGATAGTGAACTTATAGAAATGCCCAAAAAATTCATTAATCAAATTAAACTCGTACAAAAGTTTCTTTACGTATTGTAACATAACATTGCAAAATCCATTCGAATATGTCGTAGACTTTCAGTGGAAAAGCGTAAAAAAAATCCAGCCATACGAGTATTAAGTCGGAAAGTTTATGACAAGAAAATTTTCTTTGTATATTTTCATGTTTTTAGCACTAACTACATTACGTAGGTAGCGTGCACAGTGGTGTAGAAAGAATTTAAACGGTGTTTTGGCAGATTATTAAGGATCACTAAATATTACCTTGCTAATATGCCTACAGAAACCTTATATTACATTGCTAATATCACTAAATATTACCTTAATAATATGCCTACAGACACCATTAAGCTTCTTTCGTTTTATAATTTATTTTTTTCAACATTTAAAAACATTACACAATAAATTCATAAAGACACTCAATGTTTGACGCCGGTTTGATTCCGGGATCTCCACTCCTATAAATATAATCATAAAACCTTTTCCGACAAACAAATAAATATAATTCTTAAAACTACTCACTACTCAAATTAATTACTCAAAGCTTATCCTTTTCGCCAGCAATGGCTTTAAACCCAATGATACATTTATTTCTTATATAAACACGAAACATTCATTTACTAAGTAAGCGTCAGTTCAAGTTCATCCGTGCACTTGAACGCCTGAAAATACCGAAAGGCGAAACCCGGGTCGTTAGTGACAAAATCTGTGAGAATGTACATAATTTGAACGATTCAAACTCAATGTTTGTATACTCAAAGGTTTTTGTGCCTTGAGAGTTTGTTACAAGTGTGAAATAAATTATATTTTTTCCAATTACTTAAACAGCCAGTTACCATCTTCTTTTTTATCACAGTAAATAAATTGAAACGGTCAATCATTTGGTTTAAAGATCTTCAATTGGTAATCTCTGACGTTAAAAAGTTTTAAAATACGTTATCTTCTCACCATTGCATTCAAGTTTTAAATTTATTTCAACACTTTTTATTACTAACAATACGCGAGTTATCTTTCAGTATTTTATTGCAAACAAGAATATGAATTGACTTCACAACCAAGCGAGAGTTTTCCATCGCTTATAATTATTACAAACACCTAAACACAATATCTTAATTATTATTTTTAAGTCTTTGATTACTACAAATGTAAACATAGTTGATAGATTCAGCTGAAACTTTGTGTGAACAGATTTATTTAAATATATATAAATTAACTACCATGTTATTTTACTATTTAAGAGACGTGTTTTACCTATTTTAGCATTTTAAGTCAGCGCTTCTCAAAAACACGTGTCAAAATAAGAATTACAACCAATTGCCACCTGTGTGGTCAACGTCGTTGGCTTCGGTTACGAAGGTCACGGGTTTGAATCCCAGTACGGACAGTTTTATAAATTGATTTATGAATTTCTGTTTGATGGCATGGATGTTTGTAATGTCTTGAATTCCTCCCTCCCATACTATCCTATGAACGGTATGGAGAGCGACTAGCTAACTACTAGTCCTGTCCTAGCCCTATCCTTCTATTCCTACTCTCTTTAGAAAAAGAGAGGTTGACCAACTGAGTAACAAGCAGTTCTCGTAGAAACACTTCTGTTGAGATAAACTCCATTAGGAGTCCATATGCTTCACATTGGGAGTGGACATGGTAAAAATAAAAAAATATAAAAAAAAAAATGCTCGATTTGAAAAACGACGAAGTAAATTTTTGTCTACACAAACTTTGCTTAAACATCGACGTATCTAGTCTTAGTCACATCACAAAATGCTTTATTATACTGCCGGCACTTTCGAGAAATATGTATGGAATGTCATTAGGTAGAGTTCTAATCTTTGCTTATTTTATCAATCGTATACCGCTTGCCATGTTCGACGTGTAATTTCTTACAATAAGTCATTAAATGCATTAATAAACTTGATCGAGTCTTCGCGGGGTGCCATCGGTCCCGTCTGCCCCTGCGGAGAGAGACATTTATCATAGTTTTTGTTACAGCACCGCCCTGGTGCATTGCCAACAAGACCGTAATGCTATTGCGGCACTGGGAAAGGGGAGCGAACTGCTTACAACGCTATGGGGTGGTATTTAAGCAGCCTCATACAACTACTTGATTATTATTTAATATTCAAAATAATAAAAAAAAATCTTTATATTATAGTCATAATACACTTGTAAAATAAATTGTTTCATTTGTTACAATAACGAATATAAAACTCCAATATTTCTGTGTGTGTCATTAGATATCCGTCCAATAATAATTATGAACTTTTACCTTAACGTTCAATGTAAGGTTTTATTTAGTACTAGCCGGATCCCGGCAAGCTTTGCAATACCACTTAAGGAAAGAATGTTTTAATTGTGTTTATTGAAGTGCATGTTTTCTTTTTCTGTCTGTTTGACGTTTGTTGCCGATTGTCTATGTTACGACATAAGCGCCACCTTCTGTAAGTTAATTATACTATAACCTTCGCGCAAGTGTAAGCATACGCTGTCAAAATTAACTGTATGGCATAGATACAAACATTGATTTTTATATATAAGACATACTGTAAGTCGATTTTACTATGCTTATAACCTTTCCGGAAGTGCAAACAAAAAGTTTGTCAAAGTTTTATTGCAATCGGATGAGCGGTGTGGCAACGCATAAAATACGAACAAAGAAACATTAAATTTTATATAGTAGATTTATATCGGTGACATAGCTGAATACTCGCCAAAAAGTTTAAAATTGATACATCAATCACCGTTGCTTAAGCCCCTACAAGGCGCTATTGTAACTAATTATAATTTAAACTATTTTGGATTGAATAATCTCATCTTTGTTAACACTGAAGTCAGTTAATACAGTATATTGTATATTTTGTATCCATGTACACTCCCAATTTTTAGCATATGGCCGTCTAATGGAGGTATCTGAACAGTTTTTTTCTACGAGAATTGCTTGTCACCTAGTTTCTTAACCTATCTATTTTTCCTAAGAGAGTAAGGAAGAAATACTAGGGTTACGAGTTACGACAGAACTAGTGATAAGCCACTCTCCGTTATTTTAAGTTTGAAAGGGTGGGAGGGATTTTTTATAAATCACAAACATCCATGCCTTTGAACAGAAATCGATACTTAAATCGATTGAAAAAATGCTGTTTGTTTTGGGGTCAGAATTTGTGTAGTCTAGCATAGAAGTCAACTACGTTGACTACTGTACCATATTTTTGGAAAACGTATAAGAGGGTTAGAGTGGATGAGAGGATGCATAGTGTATCTCTTTTAGTCCAGTATATATATATATATATTTTGCCATGTCTGCTCCCAATATGGAGCATGTGGACTCCTTATGGAGTTTATCTCAACAGATGTGTTATCTGATCAACAGAACTGATTGTTACTCAGTTGCTCCACCTCTCTTTTTACAAAGAGAGTAGGAATAGAAGGATAAGGCTATGACCGGACTAGTGGTTAGCTAATCGCTCTCAATACGCCTTTTTGTGGGACTGGATGGGTAGGAGGGGAAAATTCAAGACATCATGTACATCCATGCCTTTGAACAGAAATTCATAAATCGATTGAAAAATCAATTTATAAAACTGTCCGTACGGGGATTCGAACCCGTGTCCTCCGTAGCCGAAGCCAATGACGTTGACCACTGGACCACACAGGCGGCTAGGTTATTATACTTTTAAACATAGTTCTGATGAGGGTATATACCTAAATAGCTATCAACCATAATATATGAAATAATTTTAAATTGTTCACCTTATTACAACGAAATTCAACCAAGTAAATTTCGATTCAATCAATCAGTCAAAAAATGTTTTTTTGTTAATCTTGAACAATATGACTGATTCATTATGGCCTTCTTTGAAAAGACGATTTTGAGGGATAAAATATAAACTGAGTTTTGTATAATTAGGTGCACTAATATTATATAAGTTTTCTGTAATTATAACACACATGGCTATTTTTTACTGGCATATAATTCTCAAATGAATAAGGCGTATGTGCGTTCATACGAAAAACACTCTATCTTAAATGTCGCACTAAGCAGAAATTACAGAAAAAATCATTCATTATACAAAATGTAGTGGAAAGTCTAATATTAAATCAGCTATAATTTATACCGCAACAAAATGTATTTTGGTTTTTATGGCTTGACTTTACGGAAGGTTTATTTTTAAGAATTGATATCTTTCCACTAGATTCATTATACTTTCGTTTAAATAGCTTTGTTTGAAATTTCTTTTTGCTAAACATACTCTATCGCTAAGCTGTGCCTGTTAACGGCTTCAAGTAATATTTTTGTCGTTATGGTGAATAACATTAAGTCAGGTATAGTGTTTTGAGGTTAAATAGTTGTATAGTTATTTTTATTCAAATATTTTGAAACAAATACAAATGTAAATTAGTTTTATGCAAACAATATTCGGTAAACTTATTTTTATCAATTTCCACTCCCAATGTGGAGCATATGGCCTTCTAATGGACTTTTTCTGTTGATACCTCTATTAGGAAGCCATATGCTCCGCATTGGTAGCAGATATGGTCTCAAAGCAATTCTCGATGTTCTGGGGAAGGTGTGATTATTTTTATCACTTATATTTTATTAATTATATGCAATACTTAAATTAGCAATCAATTGTTACTTGATACCGTTATAAAATGTAACAATATGCAATTTACCGTTAACTAATCAATCTAAATGGCTAAAAATGTGTATACTGAAGCTGTCGTAGATAAGATAATATATTGTGTCGTTTTTTTTTTCTTTTATTATGTAATATCGATGTTGATATCAATAAAATTATTGTATCACATAAATTGTAATCAGAAAGGACGGCTTTATGGGTTGGGCAGAGACGTCCGCTGCTCAGCAACGCAGTCTAATTTTCTCGGACATTGTTGGGATTAAAACCGGCCCACGGGGAAGCTTAGTCCTTTAATTCAGGTTTTCCATTGGGAAAACCTAGTCCAAGGTTTTTCCGCAGAACTCACTTTGCATGACGTAGCGCATGGGAGCTTTTGTAAGCTTTATTTATACGCCTCGTTTTGGGAAGGCTTCCATTGTTGTTATTTAAGTAAAACCATTATTTAAAACGTGACGAATGTGTTTCTGTTAACGAGTGGGAAGCATATTAATAAAAAAAAACGTATAATGCCAGTTAAAGATTCCAGGGCTCATTTATCATTATCACGTAGGTATACAGCGCAAAAATTACATTTTTTTTTTAATAATTCGTATCACATGCTACTAAAAAAACTTTTATTTAACTCGACTCGATATTTAAAAAATCTCCACTTTACCAAGTTTATAATATACATCGTTTCATTAAAAATGGCATTTTAGATATTAATTAAAGTAATTACACAATTTTAAATTGAGTAAAGCTTTTTATTTTGCAGTACTTTTGACATATTAGTAAATTTAAATACAAATCTATTGAGGGATATACATATATAAAAATATTAATATTTCCATTATATTTAAGTAATATTGATGTTAAGAAACCTTAATTTATTGTGTGTTTTATACAAACTTTTTTTACAAACCACGAAAAAATAAATTTTAATAATAATTAACCCTCCAGAGACGAGAGCTTTTTTTCGATAAAAAATTTTTTTTTAAGCCATATTGAAGTCACGGATAACTTTTATTCCTAACTAAAATTAAAAAAAAAAAGCGACCATATGGTTATGGTCATCCTTATATTACAGTGTAATATTGTGTACGGACAGTAGTAAGGACGAACGTGACCGTATGGGCACCCAAACATTCGGGGTTGAAATATAACTAAACGTGAATTTTTTTAAATATTTACAATTTGACCTCTTTAGATTAACATAATTTCACTTCAAATATATTAGCAAAAGAACTCTAAATAATTTGATATTTTGATTAAAAAATAACAAACAGTTTCAAAAAGTCCATTAAAAAAAACGTTAATTCAAAGTTATTTTGATGTCCGTTTCTGTCCCCGCGGCTGATGACTAACTGAAGTATGTACCCTTCTAAGTCAAAAATGAGTGAAAGCAACGATATTCAGGTAGAAAAAAAGGATGAATAGTGGGATCAATAGACAACGGTGTTAACTGTGACCGTATGGTCACGCTCTTCCTTGAAGGGTTAAATGTATTTTTTATAAATCAATTAGTCTCAAAAATATGGCAAGGTAATCTATAAGTTAACTCTCTTTTTACAATTAAGCAATCAAGAATCACTGATAAACAATTATCGTAGTATTGATGATACAATTCTGAAAAAGTCTATTTATTTTTTACTTTTTTTTTCTTATTTGGCCATACTCGCTCCCTATGTGGAGCATATGGCCGCCACCCGGCACCTCGATGTTTCCCTGTCTCCCGCCAATTGTTTTACTCAATCATTTTTTACTACGATTAATTAACTATATAAACTATTTTTTTCAATGCAAGTTAACAATCGTTGTAAAAAGAGTGTGGTAGTTAAGTTTCAGTTTTTTTTTAATCTTTGCTTAACAAACATTGCTATAAACTACTCCACATGAAGTAATCAAAAACTAAAACAACATGAAATGGTTACATCTTGGGGCTGAATTATTACTCAATACATTAAAAACATAGGAGGTAGAATCCTAAGCTGCACAGGTTTTTTAAAACACTCAACTTTCACTTTCAAATTGCTAAAATAGTTTAATTCTTACAACCAGAAAATTCGTAACATAATTTATATAGTGATGAACGATCTATCTGTCAAAAATAAAGCGAGCAATTTACTAACCACTTGTTTTGCTCCAGTCTCATCATTCTATCCTTACTTTATTCGAAACAAAGTTACAAGCAGTTCTCGTTATAAATTATATTTATGATAAATTCCATCAAGAGTTTATATTTGGTGCGGATATGGTTAAAAATACTTAAAAAATTATTTAAAAATTGTTCTTATTGTTTTAATTGTATTTAAATTCTCATTAATTATGCTTAACATTGAGGGTGGACATGGCTACAATAATCTCAAACACATTATTAGATTTTTCTTATTCTCATCAATTAACGTATTTTGTTAGAAGAAAAAAAAATAAAAACAAAACAGAACCTACAACAATAAAATAGCATTACGTTCAATTCCTTAAGTGTTAGTTTTCTTTCTTTTGCAAAGAACGTGGGCCTTTCATTAACACTGTTGGAACGCAAACGCCCGGGCACTAAATACCCCTAGAGAAGCTGTCTATCACATTAACCCTCCAGGGGTGGGCTCCGGACCACCCCACGAATTGAAACGTAGAGAATCAACCCTTACGTGACCTCACTCTAGATGAGGTGTAAAAATGTTTCTCAGGGTCGTTCATCAAGGGTTGGTATAACTAAAATATTACAACAATATTTTTTTTACTTTAGGCTGAAATAATAATTATTACGAGTCCCATATTTATTTTCATACTTATCAAGCAACTTATCGCTAAGAATACTAAAATTTAACACATTTTTATTTTGAATATATTCCAATATATTGTAATATAATCAATATAACTAATAATGCTTTTTCGGTACTTTCCTGTTACCATTAGACATTTAAAGAATATTTAAAAAAGTTTATTCGGTTCTTTTTTTCTCGTGACATTTGAATTGACAATCAATCTTGAATTTCTTTACTCAGTCTTCGACCAAACAAGTTGTGTCCTTTTTACAATTGAAATGAGTACTGCCATCTAAGATGCTGTGAGGATCTTTTAAATTCCGTAATAGACGACACCAAAGAACAACACGCCACCATTTCGATTCATATCTGATAAGAGTTCATTTGGAGACAGCAGGTGTCCACACAACGTCAAAATGGTTGTCGAGATGACGATCGCGAAGTATTCCTGGCAATTTCAGTAAAAATCTGCTGACCATCAAAAACACATACGAGTGCTTAAAATCCTTGACCTAACCTAGCAAATAAATTTCCCACATCTTCCTTTTTAAATATAGCGTTTAGCAACCAGTGTTTAACTAACCGTGGAAATTATTTCATGATAAACGTAGAAAAAATAGATAGTTTCACTACGGCTATTAATAAAAACAGAATATTACTTTGTACTTTATTCCACTTTATTTAGTAAGTCAGGACCGGTTTTGCTCATTGCAAGTATTTTAAACTTAGCCTGACACTACCGCTAGTGTTTACTATCTTCTTGTGTTTTTAGAAATGGTAAACCATCAATATTTATGAGTCATTTAGTATTAAATAATTTATTAACTTTTTTATCTAAACTGCTTAATTATATTTGATTACTGCAATAATTTTGAATTTAATTAATTCTTCACTGACATTTTTCATACTAACTAAGAATTTATTTATTTCTCTATTTTATTTCTTTTTGCTGCATCCCTAATTTTGCACGATATGCCCAAAGGGTCGAGGTATTACAGCAGCAAAGGCCCACATCAGCTTGTTAGATCTGTATCAGAGTTTCTGATACTTGCTAGTTACGATTCTAGTTGCGAATCTGAGGATAGCATAACACGGAAAAAAAACATTTGCTATAGATTAGTCGTTACTTCAGGACAGTTTCATGATTCAAAAATACTTACCATCACCTATTATCAAACATGATGATTCAATGTATTCAATTTGTATTCGTTTTTTACAAAACTCATCTGACCTCTTTGTTGTCTCAATTTTTATATAAATTTAAGTTTCTGTAAGATTATGCTTTGACGAGGATTCCTATTGTATTGAAAATATAAACATCGTTTTCGGTCAAAATATGGCTTGCATAATTTGGTTTCTTTCAAACGACAATCCAATTAAATGTAGACACAAAGCATTCCACAAAGTTGAAACAAATTAAAAATCAATTTTGTCGTGAAAACAAGGTGTGACGCGCACGCAAACAGACGCTATCAACCAATATATTTTATACTTCTGATAAATGAGTGTTATTCGGTAGAATATATTAAAATATTTTTACTGTCGCAAATTATTTTTTTTCCTACTTTAAAACTATATTTGACAGTATCAGGTAAAGTAATAAAACAAATGACTCTAAAAGAATCTTCAGAATTCGGACTATGAGTTATTTGTTTATGTTATGCCGTGATACGACTCTTTTGAACTTATCAGATAGTTCAGCAATGTTTTCAATTTATGCCAAAGTCTAGCTTCAACAACCAATATTGATTTTAGAATATTAGTAATACTACACATTTTAGCTTAATTAAAACCAATTTCACTCGGCTAGTGTGGTTTTTTAACTGTAGTCTTTCGACCAACCATTCACAGTAAATAAAAGTAAAGTTTGAGAGGTAAAACAATTTTAAAAGTAAGTGGTATCCACAAAAATCTATTAGTAACAGATATTTAACATATTATTCGTCGCCCGCTGTAGCCCAGCTGGTGAAAACTTTCTCTACTGACCACGTAGGTCTGGGCTCGATTCCCGTTAAGATCACAGTGAATTTGATAATTATTCAATTCAAAGTTGTGATCAAAAACTGGGTGTTTGTGATGTCAATTCACATCATTTCCTCTCCTCCCATCCTTCTGATCCATTAATAACTGTGTGTAGTAATAGCGATTAGTCAACCACTAGTCTTGTTCTAGCCTTATCCTTCTTTCCCTAATACTCACTTTGAAAAAAGTGAGATTGAGTGACTGAGTAACAAACAGTTGTAGAAAAAACTTCTGTTGAGATACCTCCATTAGGAGGCCATATGCTACACATTGAGAGCGAATATAGATTTTAAAAAATTGAAAGGTAAGTGAAAATAAAATGCTTTTTTTTTTCCTAAACATAATTTTTATACTCACAAACGTATTTTGGAAGTTTAGCCTACAGTAAAATGAAAGATTTCCACCGAAAGCTCACTCCACCTTGTAATATCGACTCACCGTATCGTCCTATTGGCCGTCCGGGATTACTATAGAGGATGACGAGCGTTGTGCGTAATATGGAATGTAAGACATCACCGTAGATCTCATGCTCCAGATTCCTGATCGTGTTCTCCCAACAATCACTTCATCTTACACCGAAACGCCAAATAAACCCGATGAAAGTTCACCCCCACGGATTGTGTGCTTACGTTTTATCGTTACAAAGCCATGGAAAAGATGTCTTGAATAACTAATACTTTTCGGACTTATAAAGACATACACACTAAGCTTTTTATTCTTCCGATACTTCAATAGAAAATGTATTTTACACAACATTTCGTATTTTCAAAGTGTGTCTATTTTTATTTCTTCATATTGCCCGAGTGCTATCGATATGCAAAGACTTCAAACGATTTATTCAATAATGAAAGATTTCGACTGGAATTTCAATATAAATTTTTAATCGTCAAAATTTTGTCACCAACGGTTTCGTCTTTCGGTATCTTCAAGCATTCCAGTGTACGAATGAACTTTAATTGAATAAGTGTATCGTTTTTATATAATAAATAAATGTATCACTAAGTAAGAAGCTATTGTTGGCGACATGGATTAACTATACTAATGATTTGATTTTAATGACGTTCAATTAGATGAGAAAATATTTACTTAGCAAATAGTCTTTGTAGGTTTTTGAAATTAAATGTGATTATTGTTGAAATGTTATAACACGGGAATGCCAACAGATTAAAATAGTGGGTAATTTCAAGATTTATATTTATCGCCTGTTGTGGCCCAGTTAGTTAGAGCTTGCTCTACCGATCACGCAGGTCTGGGTTCGATTTCCGGTAAGATCACAGTGAATTTGAGAATTATTCAATTCAAAGTCGTGATCGAAGACTGGGTGTTTGTGATGTCAATTCTAATTATTACATCTCCTTCAATACTTATGACCTTAAATTAACTTGGCGTAGCAATAGCGATTAGTTAACCACTAGTCCTGTTCTAGCCTTATCCTTTTTTTCCTACTACTCACATTGAAAAAATTGAGTTTGAGCGACTGAGTAGCAAACAGTTCTCGTAGAAAAAAACTTTCGTTGAGATACTTCCATTAGTAGGCCATATGATCACATTGGGAGTGGACATATATATTTTGATCGTTGAAAAGTTTGGAAGATTTACTTTCTCATTTAAAATTTTAACGTTTCAAATTTAACTCTCGCGGCTCGGAGAGTAGAAAAATACTTCTCATCCGATGGCAGTCGTTTAGGCACTCCAGTGGTTTCCTCATTATTGGCCGTATTCTTATGAGTTTCAAAAAAATAGTCTAAGGGCTTTAAAATATCTCTCTGCATCATTCCTCATACGTTTTTTTTTATAAAAATCCGTGGTTTTTAAATAAATAATCATATTTTAAGTTGCGCGTAAAAAAGACGTCATCCCAGCACACATATGAAATTGCAACTGACGAGTTTAGCCCAGCTATCTTACGAACGATCGCTTATCGCGGGCGCTTATCGTGTTATCGCGTTATCGCGTATTTATATAAACTACAAAAGGTCCAAAAAACTGTGATATAAGAAAACCTTAATTATAAACATTGTATCACCTATATTAAAATAGATATTTAAGAAAATGTGGGTATTGGGGTCGCATTTCTTGAGCTTAGAAGCGGAAAAGTTAATATCAACTCAATTATTTCTTCATATTTTTCTTATTACTGTATTTCGGAAAAAGCTATTTTTTTTAATGTATCAATAGATAAATACATTCTTTACGAAGAAGACTTTTTGAAAAAAGTAAAACAAGAAAGTCAAGCGAAAACCTTGCATCACACGGTCTATTAGCTCTTGACAAAGATTAGTAGTGTTCGTAGATAGGTGCACCTATCTACGTACTCTCGAACAATAGTTCCCGCGAAAGAATCAGAAGACGCAGAAGAGCAATGCACTAAAAACCTCTCTGGTCTTTACACTTCTTGAATGCAAAGATCCCACTGAAGAATTAATCTCAGTCAGAAGTTCGGCGAGTGGCTGGTAACACTCATTGACGTGCTCGCTGAATAATCCAGTATCTCTATCCAACTTAGTGGTGAATACTCTTGGAAAGTAGTGTTATATTCTCTTTGCTAATTGTCTTTGCTTATATTATGACTTATAAGAACAATAGTTTCAAAATAATTATCTAATTGTAATAATAGTTTTAATGGGATGTTTAAAAATAAATATACATTATTGAAAACCAGATGTAAATTTATTAGCTAAATGATGTAAGAATCCAAATTTTTTTACGCTTTTTCGAACTTCAAATTATGTTATTGTTTTTACAAACTCAAAGGTCAAAAGACATTTTTGATGGTTTACTAGGGGGTAACTTTGCAGATTTTATTTATTAATAATATTTCTCACTTTTAGGGTGTTCACTGTCAATACTTGGTGGAAAGGCATTATATTAATAAAAACACAATATTTCTTTGTACTTCATTCCACTTTATTTAATATGTCAGCACCGGTTTTGCTGATTGCGAGCTCATCAGTTGACAATGCACGCAATGAGCGAAACCGGTCCTGACATATTAAATAAAGTGGAATGATGTACAAAGAAATATTGTGTTTTTATTAAAATAATGTTTCTGCTTTATTATGAGACGTATTGTACCTGTTTGAACATAATATTCAGACTGAAGATGCTTCTCAAAGAGGAGAAATACGCAACACGATTTTTAAGACAAATGGAATAACAAATTTATAAAAGTTTTATCTTTTCATTCATACTAAAATTAAATTTTCATACGTATGTGTTATTTATTAAAATTTTAATAATTTAAATTAATTTAAATAATTTTATAACATTTATTGCCGTAGTTAAATCAAGTGTCATGTCTCTGCTTCTCCGCCACTGCTATGTCTTGTTTCTCCAAATTGGCATCTTTAACAATGGCTTTACAGGCAAACTGCAAGCTCACTTCAAGAGGAAAAAGCATCAATAAAAAGCTCCAGTGTAGAGCTTTTCAATGAATGCCTTTGAAATATTTGTCGTTTTGTTCAACACAATAATGAGAAGTTTTGCCGACAGCTTTTCCTGCAACAAATTCTCATATAAATTAAGCGATCTACTTTAACAAGTTGTAACATAGACTATTATATCAATAGATTTATTTTGCTTTCTGTTTATCAATTCATACCACAAAATTTACCATACTATGTTCATTTTTATCTCTTCCACAAATAAGTTTTTGTGACTACGTCATCAACAATTTTGCTTATTCTCGTAAATTAGGTGATTTACGATTGAAGCTTAAACCGGTCAATAAAAAGCTCATTGAGTATTCTGAGAAATTACAGGAAACAAATTAAGCCGGAATTTTATATAACTTTTTTCGAAAACATTAAGATTAGAATAAATTCTGTCATTCTTTTCATTTTATTTTGCTTTATAATTTATTGAATTGTAACTTATTTGTTCACCTATATCAAGGATGGCGAACCTTTTTGGGTCCGCGTGCCAAAAATCGTCAAATATTATTTCTCGATTGTGTGGCGTTCCCAAGCAGTAATTTTTCTTAACAAAATAGAAAAAATAAAAAAAGATTTTTTTAAACGATTGTCGTTTATCTTGGGAAACATTTGAAAATTAATAATTCACGAATTTTTAAATCTTAATTTAAATTTTTTAAGCATGGAAATCGTTCGCGTGCCATCCAAATTCGCAAACGTGCCACCTTGGGCTCGCGTGCCGTAGTTTCACCATCCCTGACCTATATTATATACAATAAGGTGAAAATAGCACTATTTGCAATACTAATATATATTTAAAAATTTTGGAAGAAAAAAAAACGTTTCCACTAGCTGAACATATCAAATTTTCTTGTAATTGTTAATATCAGAAAGCATGTCAATTTTTGGTGGAAAGGCATCATGTTAAAAAATAATACTTATACCACATTATTTATTAAGACCAAGACTGATTTCGCTCATTGAGAGCATTCTCAACTGTTAATAGTACATAAATTGATAATACTAAAAATTTTATTTTTTATTTTTGATCTAAATTAAAAACCAGATTAAAAATTGATGAATTGAAATCGTACCTTTTAACAGTACAAAAGTAATTCTAAAATAATCATTAAAAACATGAATAAGCGGGAAATTTTCATAACATGATATTACAATATTAATCAACAATGCATTACTAAAATATATAGACGCCTAAAAAAAGAAAGTATTAAGTTGCTTAATTGGAATTCCGGGAAACCGAGACTAGCAAAAAGGGTCGATTTCCCGGGAAATTATTCTCGGGACGCTTTGACACAGAAGCCATAATTATTACTCTTATTAAAATTATTACAAAAAACACTGTATCGTCTTATATTTTCATCATTAGATAACGCTTGTGATCTGCAAAGCCAGTATTTATCTAAAATCACAATGAAAAAAATGGGGTGTGGCTGTGTCATGGACACGGCCGTGTGTTGTACGTGAATACGTCTTGTAATAGGTGATATAATGCCCCATTTTTACTTTGCCGGCACTGCTTGACTCGGTCATATGGTGTTTTAATGGTACCATTCGATTGTTCTTGAGAAACCCTTTCCAACCGTATGCGATATTTCTATTTCGACTTGGCTTTTTGACTTCTTAAGCCCAACATTATATATTTTTGATATTTTTTTTTAACACCTAATTATAGTCACAGTCACAATATAACACTAATGTTTTATCTATAATCGATAGATTTCGTTGAGAGCCAACGATTGAAACTTAAACGAACATAGCAACTTCTTCGAATCAAAAGTGATAGTAAATAGAAATCTCGATACGCAGCAAAATCACCTAAAAATGGCGGCGCTTTCCCCTCCACCCAGCGCAATGTATCGAAGTTTTTTTTATGGCGCAATAATTTTTTTGATTCTTTAGCTATCTAATGGTGTAATTGAATTTTGGATAACGATGATAAATATGAAGCTGCAACACCAAACTGTATCCCCCGATTTCGTTATCATTCGTTTTTTTGGATTGCCTCCCTATGGAAGCAATTTTAAAGACGTATTCACGTCAAAATTAATATAAAAGTCGTTTGTTTTATTTTCACGTTCTACTTAAAAGTGTGCCCAGTAAATGTTTTAATTACTTTTCAGTTAAACGTAGTCTGTCTATAAAATCTTTCATTTATTGATTGATTTACAAAACATAATGAACAAGTATCAACATTACCCTCTATAATTTACGTAATAAAATTTATTTGTTTTGCGACATTAAATTATAAATGGTAGTACTTTGTAATGATACCCTGCCAAGGAACTCTGTTTTCATCTCTTTGGGGACTTTCTAATCTATTTCCTAGGCAACCAAGCCTTTGTATTCATTGCGATGCTGCAGGCATAATCAACTTTTGCCTTATATCATATTACGTAAAACGAAGTGGATTCATTGCTAGCAAAATAGTTTACCAAACACTGATGTACGAGAAACAGTTGTTTTCGTAGGTTACGCAATACGGATTGTTTAATTATAACGTAACGTTATTTTCAATTTAAAAAACAAATCTAAAAAAAGAAGAGAAGTTTTTTTGTAAACGTATTTGTACTTGTTGAAGTTATTCTTTTGTAACTGCTCAAATCACTTTGCCAGTGAGTGTTATCAACTTTTGAAGTACTTTTTGTCAGTAAATGTGGATGAATAACTATTGTTTTTCGATGACAGAATAAAGGCAAATTGAACAAAGTTTTGTTCGCAAGATATTAAAAAAAACAAATGCTTTATTATCAAAAAAAATATTAGCTTTTTTTTCTTTTTTTTTACCATGTCCGCTCCCAATGTGGAGCATGTGGACTCTTAATAGAGTTTATCTCAACAGAATTATTTCTACGAGAAATGTTTGCTACTCAGTTGCTAAACCTCTCTTTTTACAAAGAGAGTAGGAATAGAAGGATAAGGCTATGACAGGACTAGTGGTAAGCTAATCGCTCTTAATACGCCCCGTTCATTCGATAAGGAGGGGGAAATTCAAGACATCACATACATCCATGCCTTCGAACAGATATTAATAAAGCGATTGAAAAATCAATTTATAATACTGTACGTACTAGGATTTGAACCCGTGACATCCGTAACCGAAGCCAACGACGTTGACCACTCGATCACACAGGCTTTTTTCTTACACCGATTAAACATACTATAAATGTTATAACAATATTGTCATTTTTCGTTTCAATTTTTCCGATAACTAATTTAAATTTTATTTTGTACAGCTCCCCTGTTGAGCTTTTTAATTACTATTGATAAATTGACTTGCAAATGCGAATATGATATTTGATATTCTTGGGAAGAAACGACAATACAGATCATTATTAATAAGCTACTGGGATCAATGAAAGAATTCGGTAAAATAAGACAATGAGAACTTAACTAATATAAATTCGCATATTATTGCTTCTCTTTTCACACGTAGCAAAGTTAAAGTGAAAAAATAATGAGTAATTTAATCTTGATCAAATTGTTGACATCGTCTCACTACGTCAAATAAAAATCTTCTTCTGCTAACGCTCAAATGAACGCCTACTTTTCGGGCGCATTCTTTCAAGTTGGGCGTCAACTGCTTTGACAGACTTGAGTGGAACCTCTGCTACCCTTAAACTGTGGCTCGATAGCTTGATAAATTATAACTGTCGTGCTTTTTTTCACATTTCGAAAAATACTCTCAAATAACGCATAATAAAATCATTACGACAAAATATTGCTACAGATTTGTATAAAAGCGAAAGGCAAAAGATGCAAAAATATTCACGATCATTTCTTTCAATTGCATAACATAACAACAGAACATAAATATTTATTTTAACAGATATTTTTTATATATTTTTTTTTACTTCGATTGGCTTTAATTTTTAATATTTTAATTAATTATGAGTAATCATAAAGTTTAAATTAAAGCTTAATAAAAAAAACAATATTATGAATAGTACGATTGAAATAAAAATATTTTTTTATTGTTAATATTATGAAATTAAAAACTGAAATATTTAAAGTTTTTACGTAGAATATTTTTAGCATTAATTGAAATAAAGAAATGAGTTTCATTGATAATTTATCTTTTCTTGCTATTTAAATAGCTAGTTAGTCATTAGACAATAGATTTTTTTAAATGGTTGTTGATGCAACGTGCTGCTTAGAACTGAGAACGACTGGGAAACATATAGAAAGAATTTCCCAAGTACATGGTTTCCATAATTGATCCTGATTAGGGTATCCAATCCCGGAGCCTTTTTCCAATCCCAGGATTTCAGAATTGATTAATCTTGAACCCCGGGATTGGGATTAGCTCACAGAGGAATTTGAAATCCTCGATTCGGTATACTTTTTCCCCAGATTGTCACAGAAACTCATTTTTTTTAGCTCACCGACGAATTTGAAATCAAAAATTTGCCAATTTCGTGTCAATTTTCGGGATTTCCTCAAAATTTCTCAATCCCGAAATCCCGGGATCGCGACCATGTGAATCCCGGGATTTCGGGATCAGAAAATTGAACGGGATCTCGGGATTGGATGCCCTAATCCTGATGTCCTAGCTAACTCTTTATGAAAATGAAGTATCCATTTCGCCTTGAGTGACGTCAGATCTTAAAATAATACCGATCGATACACTAAATAACAATTGAGCGAAGTGTTTTAAAATAAATTTTAGTTGCATAAACATTCTAAAGATGCAGAATCTCTGTTTGATGACAATTGGCCGAATACCGAAAAGGGTCCACGGAATTTTAATTATTGATATTAAATTCTACAACGGTTTGATTGTGACAAAGAGATTGTCCTAACACTAAGGAATTTTCATCTCTAATTTGTTTTTTTTCTTTCATCGTGTGCCCAGTGTTGTCAGGTTTATTTTTTAAGGGGACAAGTGTTTTTGTTCTCTCAGTGACGGACAGAAGTGATAAGTACTATTATTAAATGACGTTAGCTTGAAACAAGGAATTCTTGATTATTTTTCAAAGACACTTTTTTCCCGTTATTTTTTTTCTCACAAGAAATAAACATTTTACAGCAAATGATGATGTGACAGTGATAATTAAAATTTGAACTCAACATAAAAGAAATAAAACCTCCATTAAAAATAAATATATTTTTAAAAAATCATGAATATCAGAACTTTATTTTATATGTTTTTTTTCCATATTCGCTCCCTGGTCAGAGCATATAGCAACTACATGACTCCTCCAAGATTCTCTGTCCACCGCCAGTTTTCTTTCTTCCTCGCGTGTAGCTCCGCCGAGTACATTCTATAAATGGTCATCAGAGACAAGCAGATTTCAGGCTTTCTTGTGGCATCCGCAGCACATATCCAAGCCAGGTCCATCGTCGCTTTTTTACTTTGGACGTAATTAGCGGCTGTTTAGTCCGTTCCCTTATTTCCGTGTTTCTGATAAAGTCAAACCACCACACTCCCAGTATTCAGCGCAGGCATCTGTTTTCAAAACATAGTATACGGTTACTCTGTGCTTTTGTAAGGTACCATGACTTGCAACCCTAAAGTTGCACTGTCAGAATACATGCGTTAAACAGGAGGCACTTGGTTTTGACTGAGTTCAGAACTATGTTAGAATACAATATCTTTATAATTCAATTATTAAGCTCATCATTAAATCAATTTAAACGTATGTACATATCGACTCGCAATCAGCAGAAAAACGTAAGCAACAATTTATCAGTTTTACAGCAGAAGGTTTTTAATAATACTTCTCGTAAAAAGTTTGAGAAAAGAAATCATAATTTACCAAATATTACCTAACGCATTTTAGGAATCATTTTTGCAAACATATAAATCGAGAGTAATTTAAAAAAACTTTCATTTTAAAATTAAAGTTTATCTAAATCAGAATATATGTTATAAATATAGTTGATAATGTATTATACATTAATATTTTGGACCTCACTCTTTATTACAACTGTATAGAACTATAATTAAAAGCCTATTTAATATTTCACCAGTATCATTTTGGAAATTTTTATAGTGGTTGTCAATTTCTTAGTCGAAAATTCTTATTTGTCATTTTGTTAATAAATATTTATAAACGTGTTTGTCTGTCTTTTTTTATATTATCTTGAGTAATATAACAAGTTTTTGAACAATTAAATTTTATATGAAATTTTACGCAAATGTTTTGCAGATGGTTCAAATTAAATAGTAAATTTGGTGGGATATATAGAACAACAAAACATAGTTTCTTTGTTTTCATTGTTTTCTATTCATAACCTGAACTGTGTTTGCCAGAAGCTACAACAAAACGCAGCAAAGAAAACTTTGTTGCTTCAGTCAAAACAATAACTTTTAGCAAGTCAATATAATCATAATCTTCATTTACCCATGAAATAATAATTAAAGTATGATACGATGATTTTTCAGGTACACATTTATGATAAATTGTATTGAACTATTACATATTCTAGGGTTTATTGTTAGACAAAGCAAACCATTTGAAAAGCCAACTGTGTTTCGCACGCTTTATGTTTCTTTGGTCTTAAGTACGCTTCAATGTGGATCCATCATTTGAAGCCCATATTGAAGTTCATACAAGCTGCAATTGGTGAGAGTCCATAACAAATTTCTAAGATAGCATTATTTCAAAAAAAAAAATCTTACCCTTTGATAATTCCTTAAAAGAATACTATCCCAACAAATTTCTTTTAGGAATGTTATCATTTTACTCTCTTGAAGCTCGAAGATAGTTTTCAAGCTTAAAGCATTTTTCTCTTCTTCTTCGGGGCCGAGTTAATAATCCTGAAATTTTCAAGACTATTTATAAACTTACATGCTCCCAATTTATTCTTACGTGGGCAAAACTATGGCCAAAATCTTTTGTTTCTAAAATCTTGTTTCTCGTGTAAAGCGTATGAGCCACCAGTTCTAATGGCCGTTCGACTGATCAACTCGTTGCCTAGAGAAGTGGACATTTTTAGTGACAGTGTTTGTTAAGTTTTACCTTTTTATTTCTTGATTTTGATGTATTATGTAGTGGTTTTTTTTTATTTTTTCTTATTATATTTTGCATGGCGAATTGGCGTCAGCTGTAATGTCATGTATTGTACTTTTAATTTTAAGCAATAAATATTGTATTTTAAAAAAAACTATGAATCTGCGAATGATATACTTGAGTTTTAAACGTTTGTAGATGTTTAAAACTTTCCTCATCTCAATTTAGAGAAATAATTAAAACGTTTAGTTGCCCGTCTTTCAGGAATGAGAGGGTGGGAGTGGTATTCATTCCACAACCCTCGTTTCTGGTCATTCCTTTGAAAAGTATCAGAATGAATCGCCACCAATTGGACTTGGCGGACAGCTAGGGGATGCCCCCGGGCCAAATAGCCACGTCTTTTATTCAGAACCTTCAAAGATAATTACGTGAAAGAGAGAGCGTTGATCAGTTAGCGTGTGCAGTACATGTGAGCAAAACGCTTGCCTCACAAATCTAAAATTCCAACGAAAACCATAGCAGTATTTTTTTTACTTAACTTGAACTATTTGCAGTTTAACAATAACATTCATCATTCACATTAAACTACATATTACTGAAGAATATACAAGGCTTGTCATGTTACTCCAGTGTACTATGAGTTTGCATCTTTGTTATAAGAGTCAAAAACTAAATTTGAAATTAATAGGCATAAACAAAACATCTTAAATGAACAATCCATTATAAATCCATCACCGTTGTCAAAACCCCAAATATAATTAATAATAAATATCAGTTTAATTTATCCTAATTTACGTTGAAAAACTCCAGATTGCTTATCGTTTTACGAAACACTAGAGTCATATTTAGTAAGTGTAATATTATATTTGTAATTTAAACTAAGATGTTAAAGTAAATAACATGATGCATTGTGTATCTCTTTGGAGCCAGTATACATAGCTGAGAAAAATGTAAGTTTAATCATAGTTCTGACGGTGGCGAATGCCAAAATAGCTATCAACTAATAAATATAAAAAACTGTAGAAATAAATACGTTCCTATTTTTACCCTAAAATATGTATTGGATATTCTTTAAAAATCTACGCCAAAATATCACACTAAAAAAGTTACAATACAATACAACGAAAGTTACAGGTCTAAACGTGAATATAAAAAGGTAAAATAAACAATATAATTGTATCAATATTAGGACAAATATTGTTGTTTGTGAAGTTGTCCATCATGATTTAAACCAATGCGAAAATGGTTTCAAAAAGCACTTTGGAAATAAATTAGTGCTTAAATACCGAGAAAAAACGACATGGAAAAAAATACATTTAAAATTTAGTATCTGCGAGATGTTTTATCAACTTTAAAGCATTTGTTTTTCATGTGCGTAAAATTTTGTTTTCACACCGTTTTGTCCGAGTCTTTGTATTTCATCGGTTGTCTCGATCATTTGCTTAGTCGTCTATATTTTGTATATTTAAAGACACATTTTAAAAGAAAAAAAAATAAAAGTCGAGAAAACTATGTTTTTATCTATTGATTGAATTTGATTTAACTTGGTTAAACTCCATGTAATGTTGAAAATATCAAAGTTTTTAGTTCTACAATTTTTGAGACAAATTTTTTTGTACAATATTATATTTCAGAGAAGCATTCGAGTTTATTTTTAAAATTTGTTTATCTCACTGTATTAAGGATGTATTGTCATTAAATACTTTAGTTCACAACTTGCAAAAATGCGTTGATGAAATTTTATATTATTACCATTCTAGCAGAAGTTGATAATTTACAAAGCTGACAAAAATCAGTTAGTATAGAAAGGGATTCTTTGTCTGGAATAATTCAGTTAGTGCTTTGATTATACCAGTTTGCAGTATTATTTTTGTAGGCAGTTATTATTAATGCAGATTAAAGCCAGTAAATTGTACTAGTCCAATGGAGGAAAACCTGCGGCCTCTTGGCTACTCTGATGCGGCCTTTTGACTTTAAGATCAAAAAAATATACGTAACTGGTTGGAAGAAGAGCGTAATCAACCCATTGTATGTTCGATAATCGAAAAAAAAGGGAGGGAGTGTAAACTCTTTCTTTACTGCGGCCTTATGTTATATCAGATAAATGAATGTGGTCTTTAGACATGAAAAGTTCCCCACCTCTATACTAATTTATTATTTTGAACATTTAATTGTGTGACATTAATGCATCTATATTTATAATTTAAGATTTATTTCTTACATAAACACGATTTATCTTATTTAGTTTATCCGTGCACTTGAACGCCTAAAGATGCCGAATGGCGAAACCCGGGTCGTTAGTGACAAAATTTGTGTGAATGTACAAAATTTAAACGATTAAAATTTAATATTCCTTTGTACTTTATACCACTTTATTTAATAGGTCAGGACAGAAATGAATATGGCCTTTAGACATGAAAAAGTTCCCCACCTCTGTACTAGTCTATTATTTTGAACATTTAATTGTGTGACATTAATGCATCTATATTTGTTTACCATAATTATCTATGTAACACAGCGGTCGGGGAATTTTTTTAACCATTACCCCAAAATATTTTTGCTTAAGTCGATATTACCCCTTCATTTTGAAAAGGATGCCTCGTCATGTGCAATTTTGAAAGCCTATTATAAAATAACAATTTAGAAAAATTTACTTATTACCCCCAAAAATTTCAATTTTACCCCATTTGGGGTAATTTACCCCGGTTCTCCAACCGCTGATGTAAGATAAAATACGATTCTAGAAAGTTTATCCTAAAAGATGTTTACTGTTAACTCAAAACCATCAATCTGTAACTTACCAATTTCTGTCAGAACAGTGTCGATATATGATTTTTAGAGCAAGTATTGTTTTATATAAAAAAAACTGTAACTGTTTTTTATTGTATAATAAAATAAATTCCAACATCTTTATTACGTCGTTAAATTTAAATTTCGCTGTGTACATTTTAATATTATGACTGTACTTATTTCGAGTAATTTACATTTAGTTTAACATTATGTTATGTTACTATTCCTTGAGGATTAACCTGTAACGCGTAGATTCATTGCGTGGGTTTCTGTACGGCGTTCTAGAGGGACCATTCAAAATGAAATATCGCGCCTGGCATTCAACGGCGCTCAAAGGGTTCATGTACAGAAACAATAAGTAAGGGCTAAATGAACCGATCGGCGATCGTTTACTGTGGGCCTTTTCAACCCGGCCTCGTTAATTCATCAGATACACGAATAATTTTGCCAGTATAAGCGACATTGAATATTAACTCGGGCTATATTCTGTACTAGATTTTCTATTACTTAGAACTTACAATATTAGATGAGTGAGATGCTACTTCTCTAAATATCCACTGATCAATTTGAATTGAAAACATACATACGTGCTACAATCCAGTGGCAGCCGGTCAATGTGGCATGGGATCAATGCACCCCTATTACAATGGAGTTCCACCAAGTTTATGCCAATTCAATCAATGAAGATTTATTCTTAATTTTAATATGAAAATTTTGCAAATCACATCTCAAATAACAAATATATTCAAGTTCCTGTTGATATTTTAAAACATAGGTGAACATCGAGTTTACAAATATTTGATTAAAGTATAAGTTCAAAAAATGCCAAAAAATATATATTTTAATCCAACGGAAGGGAGGTATCTCAACGAAAGTTTTATTATGAGAACTGTTTGTAAATCAATTATTTTTTTAAGAAAGAGCAGTAAGCTTGTTATTTTACGATTGGAAGGGTGGGAAGAAATTTTTAGATATCACAAATGCCAACAACTGATTGTCAACAATCAGTTGACAATGCTCTTGATAAATAATAAGTGGAAATAAGTACAAAGTAATATTGAATAATAAGAGATGTTTAAATTACTTGATTATCGAAAAAAAAGGATTATCCCAAAGCAAGATTGTTTGACTTAAGATCTTCTGCTAGCGTATCGAAGATATGTACATTTCTAGCACGTGTACGGAAAATCAATGTATAATAAATATTTCGGCAGTTCGAACCATTGATAGAACAAGAATCCGGCTGTTTTACGAATCGTTTTGTAAATGTCATAAAATACAAAAAAAATGTTTAAAACATCTGAATTTAAATCGAAGTATTTTAGATGTAACGTGAACAAGAAATACTATCTAAATTGTGTATTTTCCAATTTAAATAAAACAATCCTTACTTATCGACTGTAGAAAGGAAAAAGGACGTAACCCACACATATCTAATTTTACAGGACGCGCAAAAAAACGTGTTTTGATGATTTTGGGCCATATGCAAATTATGAATTATACACAACCTTGAAGTGCACGGAGACTTCTAAACTGATGTTTAATTGACATAATCTCATATTAATTAATGAAATTGTCGAGGAAAAACCTTTATTTCAGTCTTTTTTCTTGGTTTTAATTTTTTACAAGGTCATCTTTTTCAATCTTAAAAGCTTAATTTATATACTAATTCGGCATTTGTAGCTTGCATCTTTTTGATAGAACGTGTATCAAATCTGATACATTGTGATTATCAAAAAAAACATGTTTTAAAAAAACTGTGGGTTACGTCCTTTTTCCTTTCCACGGTCGTTATGTTAATACTATCACACATTATGTGTTTTGTTCTAGTTGTTTCGTTTAAATAAAATAAAACATATAGCATATGTAAAATATATTTTAAAATGAAAATAAAATATGATCACTTTTAGAGTGTCAATATTGTAAATGCTTGGTGGATAGGCATTATAAATAAAAACACAATATTTTTTTTGTACTTTATTTAAAAGGCCAGGACCGGTTTCGTTAATTGCGAGCATTGTCAACTGATAAGAAACAAATGTAGAGAAACAGATCACTTTTAGGGTGTTCACTATCAATACTTGGTGGAAAGGCATTATATTAATAAAAACAATATTCCTTTGTACTTCATTCCACTTTATTAATTACGTCAGGACCGGTTTCGTTCATTGCGAGCATTTGTTCTCCTTTACTTTACTCTTTACATTTGCTTATGTTAACTGCTCTTTTATATTATATATATGTTTTTAAAATTTTATTTCTTTTGTAAGAATTGATATGGTTTTTAAAAAATGTCTTTTTCAGAATCTTCATTGCTGTTGATTTTGTTGAAGTACATTACTCGGAAGCGGGAAAAACACAAAATCATCATTAAGTTATTTACTTTAGTAATGTAGAGTTTCACTTTGTAAAAAAAAACCGGTCTTGACCTAATTAATAAAGTGGAATGAAGTACAAAGGAATATTGTTTTTATTTATACAGAAACAGTGCTATTTATACAAAAACCAGTCGTGACCTCTTAAATAAAGTGGAATAAAGTACAAAGAAATATTGTGTTTTTATTAGTAAAATATGAATTGCCAATTTGGTGTTCAGTGCCGTTAAATATTTTCTACATTTTCTTGAAAATGAGATCAGCTTGTTTTTGCTTTCCCGTGGAAATAAAATGGTTTCACTTACCAACTAAATAAGAGCTTTACAAAATAGGGCTTAAAAGCTCAAAGCATAGTTTGTTTAATTTCACGTAGGCTCCAGCTTATGCGGATTTATGGGTGAACTATTCAAAGAACACCTGTGCTTGTTTGCAGGCCAAGAAATAAAGAATACGTGTACAGTACATAAAATAGTGTTGCCACTCAGTTATCTAATAAAAATAGAAAGCAATTTATTTTCGAAAAAGACGTTCTGTTTTTTTTCTTTTAACTTATTAAATTCAATTTTCAAATTCGTATCAAACTTATCGCGATTATGCTGTATGAAAAACTATTTATATCTTAGATTCGAAACAACATAGTTTCCAAAACTTTTTCCGCTGTTCATTTTAGTGTAGTGAATACTATTATTTTATAAAAAAGGGTTTTTTTACATACTCAGATATACAATGCTATTTTAGAATCAATGTTCCCTCTAAGGCAAGAGGTTAGCTGCGCGGAAATTTCAAAGGCTGCGCGGACCGTTTTAACCAGATTTTTATTGCTCTTCAGTTATGAAGATAAATACTATTTCATTAGATAAAAAAATAGGTCCCGTGCAGCTCTGTATCGGGCCAATAATATGAAGAATAAGTTATTTTCTTTACTTGATCGCATTGCGTTATGGAAGGCGGCCGTGAAAATTCGGCTGCACACACGTAACGGGTGGTGGTGGGATTTTCAACAACCAACTTGTATTTCGATAAATAGAATGGTCTTTATATTAAAAAAAAACAGTTATAGAACCGATCAATGAAATAAAGACTAGTTCTCTTGAATAAAACACGTATGGTCACCGTAGTTACTCAATCTACAATACATTTCGTATTGAAATTTATGAAATATATTATTGATTGACTTGGCATTTACTTGATAGAACTCCATTATAATAAGATAAAAATAGCAACGTATTAACGTAAAATTGTAGAACTAAATAGTTTCAGTTAACGACCACTATTTATTTTGACTGTATTTATCTTAAGTCTTCATTATCATATGCATTTCCGAATTTTCTTGAAATACCTTTTAAAATGTAAAAAAAATATAATACACCTATATTTAATATTCAATTTCCAATTCAGGGGGCATAAAAACGGGGCATTCGTTTTAAAGATCACAGGGGGCTTTTAATGCAAACATTACGAGTGTTTTTTACGTGCCAAATAGCGGCGTGTAACGACCAATAGAGCCTGCACAACGCGTTAATAAAAGCACAACAGCCTTCGCAGGAAAAGCTCGCGTCTTCTTTCGACGCTGCTGAATCACAAGGCGTCGGTGTCGCTTTATTCACGTCACGATTCCGCCACCCCCTTTCTGACGCAGTGTCTCTTAAACGGGTCGCTGGTATCTTTACGTTTCAGCCCTGCATTACTGTGATAACTATAAAAGCTCTCTTGTTTTGGCGCTATTGTGCATGACCCTTTCAACTGTCATTTATTTTCATCAAAATACTCAATATACTTTTATATGGCGCTATGCTGTGACCAAACATTAATTTTATTTATTTATTTAATTAACATTGCATAAGATTGACAAATTATAAATTAAACTTTACAATGAAGAAGAAAAAATAGTTCAATTTAATATTAACTTTTCCGGTGCTAAGCTCAAGAAATGCGACCCCAATACCCACATTTTCTTAAATATCTATTTTAATATGGGTGATACAATGTTTATAATTAAGGTATTCTTATATCATAGTTTTTTGGACTTTTTGTAGTTTATATAAATACGATAAGATAAGAGATAAGCGCCCGCTTATCAGCGATCGTTCGTAAGATAACTAGGCTGAACGCCGCTGAACGCGTCAGTAGCAAATTAATATTTGCACTGAAATGACGTCTTTTTTACGCGCAACTTAAAATATGATTATTTATTTAAAAAAACACGGATTTTTATAAAATATGTATGAGGAATGATGCAGAGAGATATTTTAAGGCCATTTGACTATTTTTTTTTAAATTCATAAGAATACGGCCAATAATGAGGAAACCACTGGGGTCCCTAAACGACCCCCATCGGCAGAGAAGTATTTTTCTAGTCTCCGAGTCGCGAGAGTAAAAAGCAGTAGAAAATGCCAAGGAGGTCACCTGAGTAAGCTCCGACGAACTCTACATTAATACATAAAAAATAGTATTCGTTGGAACTCATCCACGACTACGTGTTATATGTCGACATCCGAAGCAATATTGTTTAACACCGTTAAAGCTCTCCCCAGTGGTATCCTCATTGGCCGACTGGTTTTAGATGTTCTCAAAAAATAATCAGGAACATTTAGATTCACATTTATTTTCTTTAATTCATTAACTACATATTTTTTGTATTTCTATGTTGTAGTGGAGTGATGATGTTTCAAACTCATTTCTGGCTTAGTGGCCAAAGCAAAATAAGTTGCTTAAATATCGTTTTTCTTATTTAAAAAAAACGATTGTTTTGAAGTATAATTAATTTTATATTTCCATGTAGATATATTTTATTTAAAAATTCACTCATACTCTTCCGATCCTGTAATAACTGGGCGTAGTGAGAGCGATTATTTAACCACTAGTCCTGTCTTGACCTTTTCCTTCTATCCCTCTACTTACTCTCTTTGGAAAAGTGAGGTTGAGCGACTGAGTAACAAACAGTTCTCGTCGAAAAACTTATGTTAAGATACCGACATTAGAAGGCCATATTCTCCACATTGGGAGCGGACATGGATAAATATTATCTATTATATATGATACCAACAGTGTATGCAGTTGTCTCTCAACCACACTTATTATACACAAAATAGAAACAATATTTAATAAATAATAAATCTAGCAACCAATTTTTTTGTACTATAATAAATTTATTTTACAGTGAACTGAAAGCCAGAAAATAGTGATTATCTTTCAATTTCAAATAAAAATGAATGTTTCATTGAAATATTTAATATTAGGTTTTAAAATAATCGTGAAAAACGTTGGTGTTTTTTGATATTTTGTTATAGACTTCATTGAAATAATTGATTCCAACAAATCAAGATTAAACATGAGTTATATAAATTGTAAAAAATCTTTCAATTCTCTATAACAATAACTATACATGTGTAAGTATAAATTCAACAAGTATTTCATTTATAAAAATTGTATATAATTGTTTACCACTATTATTTAATTAGAAAAAACACAATATTCCTTTGTACTTCATTCCACTTTATTAAATAAAGTGGAATGAAGTACAAAGGAATATTGTGTTTTTTCTAATATAATGCCTTTCCACCAAGTATTGACAGTGAACACCCTAAAAGTGAACTATTATTTGAGTTTATTGTGTAACGATATCGACACATGGAGTAACCATATATAGATCATCTTTCTGACAGAGACTTAATTTCGCTCAGAGCTGCGTGCTGTTTGACGTCCAAAGAGCTTTTCCAGCACAACCTTCGAGACTTTTCAATTACTAGAAGTCGGCTACACAACGTGACTGGAAAAACCACAAAATATTTTAAATAATACACATTGTTGCGGCTTATACCAGTCAATGATTTGCCTCTATCATTTTGTAATTTCTGATAACTTATTGCTATTGCAGATAATTATAGGATACAATCGCGCCGTACTGAACAATGTAAGAAAATATGTCAAATATGTTGATATAGGTTTGTTTCTCTTTGATATATTATGTTTGTTGGCAACGTGGTTGCTTCAGTCAAACAATATTGTAGCGTTTCAATAATTTACATATGGTTCAGTAAATCACTTTATTTGTATAAGTTAGCATCGATAATTTCTTCATTGATTAGTAAAACGCTATTTTAATATAGTAAATATTACACTATTTTTTTTTTGTAATATTCATTAACAGCTGTTTCAACTCTACGCCCCAAACAGAACTATACATATATAAACGGAATTGTCTGAGTGGTCATACCAGATAATTTCATTGTTTGAATAGTTATAACGAGGGCGTGAAACTAAAATCGCTATCAACTAAATAATAAAAAAGAACTAATTACAGTGTTCTTTTGACCTTATTAATAGCAATAATTTGTGTGTATTGGATTAACAATTAACATATGTGCTTACAAAATTCGAATGTGGTTTTTTATTACTTGAAGTATACAATATGAACATTAAGAAAACATTTATCAAATACCCCATGCAACGGTTATTTAACTATCCAACTCAAAAACTGTCAAATAAAAAAAATAAAACACTTTGTGATTGTATTGATTGCACATGCATACATATCGACTGTGGAAAGAAAAAAGGACGTAACCCTCAATTTTCCAAAACAGCTTTTTTTGATAATCACAATGTATACAACTTGACACATTCTATCAAAAGAATGGAAGCTGAAAATGCCGAATTAGTATCTAAATTTAACTTTTAAGTTTGAAAAAGATGACCTTGTATAAAATTAAAATCAAGAAAAAACACTGAAATAAAGTTTTTTCCGAGACAATTTCTGTAATAAATATTAGATTATGTCAATTAAACACCAGTTTAGAAGTATCCGTGCACTTCAAGGTTGTGTATAATTCATAATTTGCATATCTCACAAAATCATCAAAACACGTTTTTTGCGCCTCCTGTAAAATTTGATATGTGTGGGTTACGTCTTTTTTCCTTTCCACAGTCGATATATTAAAGATTGAGTTCATTCTTCTTTCTGCATTATCGAAATAATTCTTACTATTTGATATATTTTTTAAATGAATATTTTTAATCATATCTGTCTGATCTAATTGAATTTTAATGTATTTCAATTTCGTACAAAGATTATTAGTTTTTTTATTTGTAAAAGTTCTTCAATATTTTAGTTGAAAACAACTTATTTTTTTAGGGTTTGATTCTATGTGTACGTAAAAATTCTTGTCACATTTGTTGTACCATTAATTTTGATAGATGCGACTTCATAGCTCAAACTCAATAACCCTGTCGGATTTATCTTCAATCACTTCTTATAATTCTTATCTTTAATATGTATATGAAGTTTTTACAAAATAAGTGATGTTTTATGTTTAAACAAAATTTTTAACTTTTTGTAATAATCGACGTGTAGCTATTTGCAAAGCGTTTAGTTTAGTAGTATACAAAACATAATGTATTTATAATGTTAATGTATAAAGCCAAACTACAAAATAGTTGTATCGTTCTTACTGTCAGTATTAACATTGAATATTTTTATTTCCTTTTTCAATGAAACACTTACATTTAAATTGTTGTGTTTTTCCAGAGTTTAATTGTTATTTTAGTCCCAAAAATGCTTTATTAATTGATTTTATTTTTGCCATTCCTTGTTATGAAATATGTGTAAGTTTTTCAAACGAAATATAAGATTTCGAAATATAAGAACGTTCTGGCCTAAAATTTTCATACGGTAATTATTCTAGGCGCGTAAATATTATCAAAGCAAAAATCCAGTACAAATCTAAGATTTGGCAAACGTAACACAAACGGCTTTGCAGCGAACACAAACAATAATCGTCAGTTTAAAATGTTTTTTAATGAAAAGCATTTTTAACCCCCTCATATTTCAAGAAATCTTTTTACTTTCGCTGTGCAAACACAATTCCGAGATTGCCAGCTTAAATAAAAGCAGAGAAGAGCTTAAAACGGTAGGTAGATTCAACTACCTTGGGGTCAAACACGAGCTTTTTGATACGTAAGCCATTCCGAATGCAAAATTAATGTATACTTGAGCTTTCAAAACTTCGTTGCGCGAAACACTGTAATTGTTTTACCACGATACCTTCTTTAACATAATAAACCCTCATTGTAATTCTCTTGGATTTTCTATTTAGAGAATTTGTTATTCTATTATATGTGGTATTGGTAAATACAACTGTAAAACTTGTACCCACTATATTTCAACAGAAGTACATTAAAAAATATATCAATACAGCAAATATTTTCACTGTCCAATCAAGAAAAATAAACTCAATTATATTTTAACCTTGTTTCTTAAACATTCGTTGATTACTCAAGAGTTGTTTTATTTATGTCTACAACAATTTATTGAAAAAAAATATACAAAATTTAAAATAGGCTAATCCCAGGATCGAAGGCCCAAGATCCAAAGTTGGATTAAAATCGTATTTGAGTATAGTCGGAATGAAACAATCGACATTTTGTAAAATAAAAATATTAACATTTATGTATGTGTTTGTTATCTGCTTAACGGCAGTTATCCAATAATAAAATGTGTTTTTTTTTCATATCTTTGATAGATTCGGCGGTTACGTAATGTAAGCTTATTTTTAATATAAAATTATCTTCATTAGTCCAGTTTTTGTACTACAACTTTGTAACACGCGTTTCGTCTTTCTGAGAAGCATCATCTGACTCGCAACGTTTAAAAATTAGATGGAAGAAATAGGTATCACAAGTTGTGCCACAATAAATGGAATAACAAAGTTATCAAATTTAATTTTATATTGGTTTTTTCAATTCAGTTAGCTTAATAACGTTTACTGACCAGTCCGTAAATGTTGCATTTTACTTCAGATACTTCTTATCGAAATATTAAAAGTATGTTAAATTTTTGCTTTATTGAAGATCTTCATAATAAAATATTTCTTATTAGTTTTTATAGTCTCTCGTTATAGATTCTCGTATTGTCGCACATCGCAATCGGTTTGTTTTACACTATATGTTTTATTTTTTAAATACAATTTCTTCCTATCAAGAATTCACATTAAGACCATAGAATGTACCAATTGCCATTTTTTTAAAAAGGTACTATGTCTTCAAATTAATATTGTTTGGGTATTTACGTTCATATCAATTGTTAAATACTGTGTATGCTAACACGATTTCTGTCTTAAATATTTATTTGATAAGCTTTTTTTATTTTTTATAAATTGATTTTTTCATTTATAAATAAAATTTATTAAATATCACGGTCTTAACGATCCCCTAAATTTTAGTCCCCAATTATGTAAAAAAATATATTTTGAAATTTAGAACCATACCTAGTGTAAGATTTTTTTTATGTATTTATACTTATAACGCATTTGACCCTGCTTACACATCACCCGGGAATTTGTCACTAAAAAAATGTTGAGGGTCTGTGACGTACGCAAACGAATGGTGGGGGCAAATGGGTCAAAATAGCCGCTTGTGAGATCAAGCAGCGGGGGGGCATGCGCAATAATTCATTTAAAAAGGTCAGAAAAGGGTTCATTTTACCTACTACTTTCAGTTTTCATATTTCACCTCTTTATGTGGACTGCGTGTTTTCCACGGTTTAAGATATTTTCACGTGTGGCTAAGCCCAAAATTATAATACTCTGCAATTAATACACTTCTCCCATTGTTCCTAAGACCTGCTTTTGCGTACCAAAAAACTATATTTACTACAAGCTTATAATAATCAATAAATTATATTCAATATAACAATGCTCACCATGAGCGAAACCGGTCCTGATCCAATAAATTTTATGTGGAAAAAATACTAAAAATGTTCTATTATTTTTATTATAATGCCATTCCACCAAGTATTGACAGTAAACACCTTAAATGTCATTATAATTACGTAATTAGATAATATTGATTTAAATAATAATTGTAGTGTGTATATGAGCCCTCGAAAGGTGAAGTGAGCCAACTAGAAAAATGGTAAGTACAATCACGTCTTTACTTGGTGCTTTGGTGGATTGCATATTTTTTATTTCACGGACATAGCACTATTACAGTATGTGAAAACTGTAGAACTAAATACGTTGCTATTTTTACCTTATTATAATGGAGTTCTACCAAGTAAGTGCCAAGTCAATAAATAAATTACAGTATGTATTAACCAAAGATACTTCAATTTTACGATTCTTTTAGACGTGTAGAATAATTACAACGCATCTAACTTATTCTTTTCTAAAATACCACTTGGATCACTTCACCTCTAATGGGCCCAATTATGAGTCTTCATAACAGGACATACTCGTAATAATGGCATACAAAATTTAATTATTATAGTATAATATTTTAAACAATAATGACAAACAGTTTCATTCGATTTGAATTAGTGGTTTCACAGTTCGCTTTTAAAAAGCACGTAAGAAATAATGAAATTCTTCAAAAATAAACCAGGTACCTGTGCGGAATAGTTTCACAAGGTTTGGGCCGGGACCGAAAGAGTTAACAATAACAGTTTCAAAACCTACACTGATTATTTCTTAGACTATGGTGTTCAAGACATTAAGTAGTTTAATATGAATCGTTGCTTTATTAGTCGCAGTTACCTGTTAATAAATTTATGTCAATCCTTATTGCTGTCGAAACTAACCAAATCGGAAAACCATAAAATAAACAGGCAATGAAAACAAACACTTACCAGTCCAGCCAAAACACCTCTACGACATCATAAATATTTTACTGCCTGTACCTACATCACTTGATTCTGTCTGACACGACAAAGCAGGCACTCAAACTACACTACAGATATATAATAAATAATAACAAAACAATAAAACTCTTTTCGATACATCCCGAAACGTTAATTGAAAATGATCATTTTAGTGTCGATAAATCAACTTCAATATGTATATTGTTCATATTAGTTTTTTATTACTTACCAAGAATTCGATACACGTGCCATTCGAAAAATATTCTGAAAACAGTTGCACAAGAGAAAAGGTATTATATTTTTTACAAACCGAGACTTTAAAAATTTTCACCAACTAAATGTTGTTATTTTTGCTGTATGAACAACATTTTTTACAAATTTATTTTTGGTCAAAGGTATGAGTGTGATTGATGTCCAATCTCAAAATAACAGGGCGTATTAAGAGTGATTATTTCACCATTTCCTCCAGTACTTTACCTATCTCTTCCGTTTCTATCCCTAATCTTCCAAAAAAGAGAGGTTGAGCAACTGATAATCAAGTAGTTCTCTTAGATACCTATATTAGAAGACCTTGAAATATTAGATATATTTTTCATTTACCACTTGAATACCAAGCGGATACATGTGTGCGTAACGTATGCAAAGTGAACACGGATGTCCAAGACATTTAATAAATCAAATACTTGGTATTCTAATAGAATATAAGTAATATTTTGATGAATATGTGTAGACCTATAATGAGTCAATATAGGTTTTTAAAATATCGAATTCGAGTGTATATTAGACAAAATTATTTTTCTCAAAAACACGCAGTATCTCTGGGACATATTAATGATTTATTTGCGCGGTATTTGAACGGTTAAAAAAAGAGAAGTTGAGCAACTGAGAAACAAATAGTTCTCTTAGATACCATCAAATTTGGTTAACATGTTTAGGTTTATAAAAATAAATGGGTATTTCCGACTTCACACCATCGTCAGAATGATTGTGGTGTTCAAAAATAAATGTCAATTTAATAAACAAAATATATGGCTTACGTTCGTAATACTTGTTCATTTTGTTAAGATTGATATATGGTAATTTTTGTATATGATAATTATTATTAAGCAACAGCTGTCACTTTGTCATCTGCTTTTTCGGAGAAAATTCAGACATAAAAAAACAACTTTACACATGACTGAATATTCTGAATTGTAGTGTATTAAAAGACTTGATGTTTACTCAAGTATATTTACAAACCAAATTGTATACTTGTATATTTGGGTATTGTAATTTTGTCCGCAAGCAAAACGTGTTCGGAGCTAACACTCAAGCATATAGATGCAATAACGTGGTCGACTAACAATACAGAATATAATCGTAAATATACTTCATCTTCCCCGGCGATAGTCTTTGTGAATCTTCGCCGCCACATTCTTCCTACACCAATTTCTTACCACTGAATTCGTGAATATTTTTACTCTCATTCTTCCAGTAAAGTCGTGATCACCCAACCCGTTAGTTTTCTTTCAGGAGAAGGAAAAATGAGACGTCATGCAGGCTTTTATCTGCTTTAATCGTTAAGTAAGTGTAAGCGATACAATTAAAATACGCTCAAAAAAAATCTATATAAAATCCAAATCGTTTTCAATTTAACAAAAAAAAACAACCAAATTTTACGTCGATTAACTTTTAATTATATTATTTATCATGACACTAATATTATTAAATGTTTTTTTTTCAGGTAAGTTCTGACGATAAGTATCCACCATTACTGCTTCATAAAACTGAGTTTCGTAAGTAATTACAAACATATAATAAAACATTCAAATATATATTTAAGTTTCAATTTTTAAGTTATAATATATGATCAAGTATAAAATACTAAAACCAACTATTTTGTCTGATTGACAACAATCGTTTAAGAGAAAGGTCGAATCGGCAAATAAATACGAATTCATTTTACTCAATTCCTCATATATTAGTATTTAAAAAATACATAAATTTCAATTTCACAAAACTGTATATTTTTTATTTATTGATTTTTATTGCCAGATAAAACTAGTCTTCATGGAAAATTTATATTGTTTTTAGACTCCCCATGAAAAGATAGTATATATTCTATCGTACAAAATGAGTTTACGGTTATTTTAACATCGACTACTTCAGTTAAATGAAAAACCACTTGGGTCAATAATATCATCGAGAAGACTTTTTTCGAGCAATTTTATGACTTTATTTTCCGATGAGCGTTGATGCTGTGGAAGAATCCACCATTTGGTGATTCCAAACAATTTAACGGCCGTCAAATCGCATCTGGTAAACAATATATTGTTTTCAGTACACAAGTTAAATTTAAGCTTCTACCCAAGAATATTCTTGTCGACTGCTTATTTTATTTTGAAATAAGTAGTATTAGCAATTATAAACTCTTTGTTATTTTTATTCTAGCAAAATAAGTTGTTGTATTATGAAGTTCTTAAATATAGTTCGAAGAAATGAATTTAATATTTCACTTGAAAATACTTTTGGCTGACTCTAAGGTAACGTTTTAGGGATGAACTATCAGTTAATATAGAACCTTTGTATAGCTATCTTAGCAATATATTGACCAGGCAGTTATAATTTTGTGGCGTCATACAAAGAACGAGTCTACCTTAACTCATAGAAGCTTTTAAATTTTCTTGATGGATTGATTTTCTGCACACTTAAGTGCACGCCACCATGTATTGGGCAGTTGCTCCTAAGACACTACCAGTAATAGACACTACCAGTAACGAATGGAAAAACAGTTGTGGGTGGAGTAAGGCAAGTAAGTTTGATTTTTAGTGTCAATATTTAATCGATTAATATTTTTTATGCATTTTTTGACCACTGGTAAATGACCAGCTCCCAGTATATCAAGTTCAAGTTCCTCCGTGTACTTGGACGCCTGAAGATGCCGAAAGACAAAACCCGGGTCGTTAGTGACAAAACTTGTGCAAATGTACTTAATTTTAACGATGTAAATTTACAGCATATCATAAAAATAAAGC
This sequence comes from Himalopsyche anomala, assembly GCA_031772345.1. Classification (NCBI taxonomy): domain Eukaryota; kingdom Metazoa; phylum Arthropoda; class Insecta; order Trichoptera; family Rhyacophilidae; genus Himalopsyche; species Himalopsyche anomala. The sequence goes on from CM062839.1 coordinate 1,463,814, forward strand.
ACTAATAATTGTAACATAGATCTGAAAGATCTACAGAAAGCATTGAGCCACCAGAAGATGTCAATTTCTATTAGTTTTAAGCCATCACAAAAAAGTGTCCGCCTAATTTAATATTTTCACATTAAAAACGATCACTTTTAGGTTGTTCACTGTCAATTCTTGGTGGAAAGGCATTATACTAAGAAAATACACAATATTCCTTTGTACTTAATTTACACTTTAATTTATTAAGTTCAGAACTAGTTTCACTCGTGGCGAGCATGGCCAATTTCAATTTTGTGTCATTCATTGTCAACTTTGTGTTTTTCTTAATTTAAAACAATGTTTTATGACAATTAAGACAATTTAATAAAATTGAGCATTGAAAGCGTGGTTCTTGGTGGTATAACCACTCTAAAAGCAACCGTATTAAAAGACACTACTGAACTGACACTAAAAGTTTGGACCCCAATTGAAAGCTTTTTATGACTTAAAAACATTCAAAATAAGGCACAGTCGCTTATCCAAACGAAAAGAATAAGTACACACTGCCTTACTGGACACAAAACTAAACAATACAGCTGAGGAAAATCGCTCTGCTTAATCTCGGAGAACAATAAGAGGTTAAGGTAAGGGCCATTAGAGATATAACACTGGCATTTAAATCGTAGCGAATAACTTGGGCCAGAAATGCGCCGGCACTTCGGATTAACTTGGATACGAGTTAAATTATGTGTTAAATGTGGTGGCTTACTTTAGGTGTGGTGTTTAGTTTGCAGAAAAGGGCGGTAAACATTACACAATGAAAGCCTGGAGTCGTACCAATTGTAGAACATGCGTGTGCAACTCTATTGACCGATCAAAATTATCTGCATATATAATATTAATAAAAACGCAATATTCTTTTGTACTTTATTCCACTTTATTTAAAAAGTCAGGACGAGTTTCACTCATTACGAGCATTGTCAACTGATAATAAATAAGATTAAACAGAGCTTTATATACAAAAATAAATTGAAAAGAAAAGGTATAAACAACAATTGACATTGAAAAGATTTACAAATTATAGTATAAGTGATTCTACAATTAGACAAAATTTAAAATTTTAACACCTCTAAAATATAATTAAAAAATCATTTAAGATTAATAAATTTTAAGTGTTCACTGGTTGTAATTACAAACATAAATTTTTGACATCAGTTGTCAATGCTCGCAATGAGCGAAACCGGTCCTGACCTTTTTAAATAAAGTGGAATAAGTACAAAGGAATATTGTGTTTTTATTTATATAATGCATTTCTACCAAGTATTGACAGTTAACAACTTAAAAGTGATATCTGCATAGATATCAGTCTCAAAAGAATCTGCTCCAACTAAAATTATTCTGTCGTTTAAACTCCATTTTCAAAAACATTAGGAATAATATGAGATTATAAAAGTCAACTTACAACCAATACTTTGATGAATGGTCTGATGCGATGAAAACATTTTTTTTGGATGTAAAATTTATCGAGCTTTAAGTACCAGGACGCGTTAGCGTTCTATAAGTCTTCTTCATCGCTAATGTTTTTACAAAATTGTATTCCCTTACCATCGTTGCATACTGAAGGATGTGATCACTACAGAGTTAAAAGTTAACGGTAACTCCATATGCATTATTTTGCTAATCACATTCTATATGCTTCCCCCCATATTATATCCGTACATGTACCCACACGTGCGCATACATACATACACACATACAGTACACAAAGAGAGTCAATTTCGTGATACTAAGTTCATTCTTTAATTGCTAATATTAGACGAAACATTGTTTTTAAACAAAGAGAGTCACTTTCGTGATGCTAAGTTCGTTCTAAAATTGACAATTTTAGACGACATAAGATCTATGGTGGGTCGTCGAGTAGAACTGCTCTCGGTCTAAAACTATTCTCAGGCAGTGTCTCTTCATAGTTGCTTAGATTAGAGATCTTTAGGCTACATGACTTCTGAATCTGATACAGTTTGATGAAACTATCAATAAATGAATGTTTGAAAGTATACGTTTCTGATTTTAATTCTTGACTCTGATGTTGGACAGAATGAAGCCCAGGATCGCTTTTCGTCGGCCATGGAGCCGACTGATTTTTATTACGCTGTTAAAAATCTGAAACACATTTAAACCATGCTCTCAATTAAAGAAACATGTAGTACCAAGTCAAATATTGTAAGTGAGTGCACAGACACAGATCATTTTTACTGTGCATAAAAAAACATGCCCCCCATACTTGCTTTGTAATATTTCAGTATAAGTTTTATAAGGGAAATTTCCCAAAATGAAAGGACGTGAGACCTTTTTTTTTACCTCTTCCGAGAATTTTGAATCCAAAATTTCAGCAATTTACAGATTTTACAAAATTTCTAAATGTTTTGTCGCTGCTCAATTTTCGAAACCTGTGACTTTATGAATATTTGACTATGGTCCCTCTTAACTGTACTGTGGCTCCCTTAGTAAAAATTTCTGTGGCCTCCCGTTGAGAAACACTGATTTAGTTAGTTCTGGCTATGTTAAACATAATATTGTTTCTCTTCAACTTCTCAACGCAATGTATTATATTCGAATGGCTATTTCAAGCTTCTTTACAATTTTATAAACCGTTTATTGTCAAAAATCACGACTATTTTTAAATGATAATATTAATTATGTTTCCCATAAATGAATTAGATGCGAGGTAGAGATTCTCTTACCGATTCCAGTGATTCCTTTATAGTGCAACATGCAAAACTTATTTGCCACTGTTGTACCACAGGGCTAGTTAAATATTTAAGAAACATAAATGAATATTATACATAATCTACTATCACTTATAGCTATGTCCATTTTAGCTAATGCTGCCCTTTAAATCTACGGATGGAAACTTTCTAATTTATCGACACCACTATTATTTCGTATGACACCGAGAGAATTCTAATCTCTTGCAAAAGATCCAATGATAAACAGAGCCGACTCCAGTTAACATTTTAATGGTTAACATTTTAAACAGCTTAATGATTATCCTTTATACCATGGATTAATTCGTATATGTGGTAACAAATGTGGTAATCTCCAGTTACTGACTTTTTTGCGGTTTTTGGTTGGTATGACTGCTCATGTTGTTTGATATCATAACATTAATTCAACATGGTTATTTTGCCGTTTTCTCCTACAATAACTGTGCAAAAGTATGTGATATTCGGGTCCATTAAAGGTAAAGTGAGCCATGTGGTATTTTAAAAAAGAATAAGTTAGATGCGTTGTAATATTCATACGTCTTAAAGTATCGTAAAAGTGAAGTAACTTCAGTTAATACACATTGAAATAGTAAAATCCGAATACCAAAGCATCAAGTAAAGACGTGATATTACTTAAAAGTTCAAGAAAAAAAATATACCATTTTACTAGTTGGCTGACTTCACCTCTTTTTTCAAACTAAATCATCTCTTATCTTGGCTTACTTTATTGAATGAATGGTGAAAACTTATTCGTGTATTTGTTTGGTAAGGTTTTTTTTTGCTAAAATTAAGTATTTTTTCAGTAGTATAAGGTGTTATTTTTTTAAGATTTTGGAAGCGTAGTGAAATTTCCAACCTTGTTGGCTTCGGTTACACTGTTGAAAGGCTCGAATTCTAGTACGGGTAGCTTCATTAATTGATTTTTCAATCGATCGAAAACATCGATGTCTGTGATTTCTAAAACGTGGCGCGTAGGGAAAATGATTAGCTAACTACCAATCTCACCCAAGTTTTACTGTCTTTGAAATAATAAGATTAAGTGACTTAGTAACATGTAGTTTTTGTAGAAAATCTTTAAGAAAGTCCATATGTTTTACATTGACAGCCGAAATAAATAGTACAAAAAAATATTGAATATAATATGTAGATTTTTTAATAGTAGGAGTTTTAATGGTCACAGTAAATACCGTTGTCTATTGCTCCCACTATTCATCCTTTTTTTACTTGAATATCGTGCTTTCTCTTAATTTTGGTTAACAAAAATACAGACATCAGTAAGTTATCGGCCGCGGGGACAGAAACGACTACCAAAAGCACATGCGATTTTTTGAATTTCCGTTTATTTTTAATGGGTTTTTTGAAACCGTTAGACATTATTTTATCGAAACATTAAATTATATACACTACAATAAAAATAATAAAACATTTTTAGTACCTTTTCCACATATAATTTATTTGGTCAGGACCGGTTTCGCTCATCGCTAGCATTATCAACTGATAAGAAAAATATATAAACAGTGCGATGAGCGATGAGCGAAACCAGTCTTGATCAAATAAATTTTATGTAGAAAAAGTACTAATTTTTTTTATTATTTTTATTATAATGCCATTCCACAAAGTATTGACAGTGAACACCTTAAAAGTGATATATAAACTACGTTTACTAATATATTTGTGTTAAAATAATTTTGATCTAAAGAGGTCAAAATGTAAATATTTTTAAAAAAATTCACGTTTAGCTATATTTAAGCACCGATGGTTTGTGTGCCCAAAAGGTCACGCTCGTTCTTACTACTGTCCGTACACAATACACGGTAATATAAGGATGAGCATGATCATATCGTCAAACGGGGTTTCTATACAACGACTTTGTGTTTTTTTTTTTTTAATTTTTGTTAGAAATAATTGGTTTTAATATGGCTTAAAAAAAAATTATCGAAAAAAATTCTCCTCTTTGGAGGTTTATATTGATTCAGTCAATTACATTTATGTTTCTTTTGTATTTGATGACTATATGTACAGGTATTTAGACAAAACATTCACGGTTGACGTACATTCAATGAAATAGTTACTTAATGTAATATTCCACACATTTCACTATAATTACACAGCGTAGCGCTATTCAAGTTTATCCGTTCCAGTAAATTAATCAATCAACTCCAGTCTGTATTTCATATGCCTTGTTAATTATCTGAAACTCCTATAGACACAGTATATTCAATTAAGTGCCTCATAACGAAATTTTCAATACAAATTATTGACATCGGATGAACATTAAATTTCGCTAGCCGCACAAAGACCGAAGGTTAATTGTGCGATCTATGATACAATGGAATCATAAATTTCATAGTGTCCCAATAATGGGTTTATTATCATAAATGCTTTTGTTTTAATATTTTCCGTTTATTTTTATAACAATGTCTTATAAGGTAAAAATGGCGTAAAAAAGTACTATAACAATTTAAGAGTTTGACTAAAGCTGCTTGATAGGGTAACGACCCAGGTTTTGCCTTAAGGCATATAAAAGCTATCTTATGTATTTTATTAGACATCGATATGATGGAGCGTAGCTTTTGGTCCTATTTCGCGTTAAAGTCTTTTTCATCGTTGCCAACAGACAAGCGTGATCGCTGCAGAGATATGCAATCCTCAGTGAAGCCATTTCCCATGAACACCGTATGCATGTATATACATATAATATTAAATATTTACTTCCCTATAAACTATACCCATTCATACATACATACAAATTATTAAGAATTGAACCAAGAAGAGTCATTTTTGCAATAGTAAGGTTCATATTTTTGCTATATATGTATACTATTGTTTTCAATCTATGCACAGAGAAAAAACTATCTTTGGTCTAAAACAATTCTTAGCTATTAGAGATCGTTAGGTAAAGATGTTTGCTACCTCGCTAGAAAACTTTTGAGAGATTTCACAAACGAAGTCACCAATATAAGGTATTTTTAAGTCTGATTAATCTGTAGCAGAGAGTTGGTTACATTCCACGAGGTGTAACATATCTTTCGTAGTGATTTACTTTGTACAATCTAGAGAGTATTCAGATGCTTGTGGTGAGCACAAGCCCATACTGTTGTAGCGTACACAATGATTGTGTGGGTTGTATAGAGGGGCAGCTTGCTTTTGAGTGGAAGTTTTTTCTTCGCTTTGAGTATAATATACAAGTTTGCTTTTATAAATTAGCCTGTTGTTTTTTTAATCGCAGCGTGCTCGTTTAATTTTAGTGTACTATCAAGTGATTCTAAGGAAATTGGTACTGTATTTGACCACTTGCAATTTTGTACTGTGCATGCAAATGCAGTCCAAATTAGGTGTTCTAATGAAGTCCACGGTAAACATTACTGCCACTCCCTTTTCGGTGAAAAAATTGTCTGCTATGGTATTGGTAACTAACTGAATATACGTGATCATGTTGACACAATTTATCACAATCCTATAGCAAATCAAATACATCTTAAATTAATTTACCAACTTGGGTTATGTTAACAAAACTATCGTCATAAATATAAACATGCGAGTCGAAATATATACTTGCGAGTCGTGGCACCTTACAAAGGCACAAAGTAACCGTATACTGTGCTTTGAAAATAGATGCCCGCGCCGAATACTGGGAGTGCGGTGGTTTGACTTTATCAGAAACACAGAGATAAGGGAACGAACCAAACAGCTGTTAATTACATCCAAAGTGGAAAAGCGACGACCGGCTTGGATGCCACAATAATGCCTGAATTCTGCTTGTCTCTTTTACCAACCGGATGGATTCCGCCGTCGAGGAAGGTCACTGATTACCATCTATAGGATGTACACGGTGGAGTTACCGGATTCTGGAATGACATGGGAGGAAGCAAAAAGACTGGCGGGGGACAGAGAATCTTGGAGGAATCATGTGGTGGCCATATGTTCCAACTAGGTAGCGGATATGGAATATATATATATATATACAGTGGAATCTCTCATAACGAGCTTAATACGTTCCAGAATCTTACTCGTTATGTGAAACACTCGTTAAGCGAAACAATTTTTCCCTTATAAAACTATGTAAAATACAATAATGCGTTACATGCCGGATTTTTTTTTAATATTTTTAACGTGTATTAAAGTAAAATTACATACTTATAAATTGTTTAGGAGTGTAACAATCTGATATGCGAAAAACAATGCAACTCCATAAGCTTTTCGGTGGTCAGCTCTTTCACAAGCTCATCAATTTTGTTGTTATCCACCTCCAGTCCCATGGTATTGGCCAAAGATACAATCTCGTTGACTGTAGACTTCACAGGTACTGTTTTAAACCCCTCAAAATCACATTCGACAACGCTCCTTGGCAAAGCTTCTTCCAAGCTGAAGTGAGGGTTCTCTTGGTAACCCCTTCCCACGCCTTGTCAATCATCTTGAGGCAAGCAACGATGTGAAAGTGATCTTTCCAAAACTCTGCGTCACTCGTTATGCGAAATGTCGCTCGTTAAGGGAGCATTTTTTTCACAATCTGCTTTTCTCGTTATGCGAATTACTCGTTAGAAGAGGTGCTCGTTATGAGAGGTTCCATTGTATATATACAAATAAAGTATAACATCCTTCTAGCAAAGCAATATCTATTTTAATAAAAACACAATCATCCTTTGTACTTCATTCCACTTTATTTAATATGTCAGGACCGGTTTCGCGGTCCTGACATATTAAATAAAGTGGAATGAAGTACAAAGGATGATTGTGTTTTTATTAATATAATTACATTACACCAAGTATTGACAGTGAACACCCTAAAAGCAATATCTATTTTGAAACTTTGTCAATATTTTAGCGTTCGTTGAATCGATATAGATATCATGTGTATGTATTACACTTCTGGAAAGTACATTTCACCCATTGCCTTACTTACAGCATGGGAAAGAGCTCGACTCGAAATGAAAACTGCTGTCTTTCGAGCTCTGACTACTCCAGACATTTAATGAGTGTTTTAAAGTTACGGTATACTTGTTAACAACGGTCATAAAACTTTTTAAGAGGCCGTCATACAAACTGAAAAGTGTAAAGTCAGAGCTCATTAAAACGGGAGAAGTGAGTAGTACATATTTCAGCTTCTGTTCTGGATCCCAAGTATGATCCAATTTAAAAATCTTACATGATTTTTCATGCGGCTAATAGGCATCGTTATTATTTTATTCGATGGAGAAGTTCTCTTTGATTCAATGCAGCCGTCTTAATGATCTAATAAAATAAATGCGTATTTAAGTTTGCTGTCGGTAATAAATTATTACGGCGCCTACTTCTGGAGAACAAAAATTAATAATGTTTTTGAAGGACCGTTAAAAGTATCACCGAAATGTTGACTCAATTTACCATGGTGTTATATGAATCATGGTTGGTTGTATCATAAATAAAATGAGAGAAAAGTAATATCTTAGTAATAATTTAACTGTTTATTTTTTGTCAACAATTAACTAAGAGACGACGAAATATTTCTGTTATTTCTTGACTAATTTTAACATAATATGATAGAGGATATATTTGAATTAGAGGTCTACACGGGTCTAAATTTTACAAAATTACCCGGTCCAAGCATGAAAAACTCAGACTCGACCCGGCTTGGCCCGAAACTAATACCACACTTGTTACCCGAACCCGACCCGAAAATATTTGTACTCGTCAGCCCGAAAAAACCGTTTTTTACAAATTTACAATTCTCTACAGAACTGATAATAATGAAAATCATTATGGCTGACTTATGACACAAACATAGTCTGAAATATTTTACTGAAGAAATAAATTCCTTACCCGGCCAAACGCGGGCCGGGTAGGAGCCCGTGAGCCAGGCCTGGGCCCGTGCATACCTCTAGTTTGAATGTTATAGATTTCATTTATTGACTTGACATTAATTTGGTAGACCTCCATTGTAATAAGGTTGAAAAGATATAAAATTATTGTAGTCCTAAAAATAATATATATAGCTATTTTGACATATCATACATCAGAAGATGTATAAACATGTTTCAACATAGTTATACATATTTTATTTTTGTATCCATGTCCACTCTCAATGGGAAGTACATGGCCTTCTAATGGAGGTATCTCAACAGAATGTTTTCTACGATTGCTGTTTGTTACTCAGTCGTTAAACCTCTCTTGTTTCCAAAGAGAGTAGCTATATATACTCCTTAAATATTCTATATATATACACAATATATCCTTTCGTCCATTCTAACATTCTAATTTATATTGTTAAATATAGTATTAAATTTAATAATTTAACTGTTTAAGTGTTTCTCGAACCGATAGCAAATATGGAAATATTGAAATCTAATTAGTGTATTATAATTTAATACAAGAGCATTTTGTAATGGTCTTAGCATCAAAAATACTTTGATATTTTTTCACCCTATAAAAGCCTTTAAATAAGTGTTGGCTACACAACTATATTGCGACATTTTTTGCAAAATTTATCAAATATTTCATAGAGCTTACAATAATAATGGACTTAAATTTGAATCGTTCAAAATTATGTACATTCACACAAATTTTGTCTCTAACGATCCGGGTTTTGGATTTTGGCATCTTCAGCCGTTCAAGTGCACGGATGAACTTGAACTGACAGTTCAAGTTCAGTTAAATTCAAGCTAAGTTCAAGTTCCTCCGTGCACTCGTTAGTGACAAAATTTGTGTGAATGTACATAATTTGAACGATTCAAATTTAAAATTGAAATTCCACCAAACCACCTTAAGTCGAAATCTTAAATTATAGTAACGGACTTGATTGGAAAACGGCTAAGAATTGTAACAGAAAACTTTTCAATGTCTCACCATAGTATGTATGTAAAGTAAATTTGACAAGCACTTGGTTTGAAAAAAAAAACATATCAGTTACTGGATAAAGTCTCGTGTGCTAATGTTAAACATCAGGGTCGTAATAAAAAAAGTTTACTGAATTTCCATTCTAATTTAGACTAATTTTAAAATGATGACTTAACAAAAAAATATTGAAGAATGATATTCTAACCCTCCAATTAGCAAGTGGCGTGGCGGCATATAGGAATAAATTATGAAAATTATTCTATTATTCTACATTTTTTTATCATCCCACAAGTTGTTTTATTATGGACCGCTTTGTTCCTATTGATCCAAAGTGACATGCAAAAATTATTCAAATGAAAGGCTCTAACCCGAATTGAACAAAAAACACTTTGTGCCTGGTCGGTGCGAATCAGATGAGAGGGGGGGGGGCTAAAATGACTCAGTAATAAAATACAGAAGCGGACAATTTTCACAGTCATTGAGGGTTAATTGGACATTGCGAAGGGGTGGCCATTCTATGGGAGTTTTCGTCCACTCTAAAAGGACAATTGGTGCACAGTGTAAAACATATTTTAATTCAACCCTTCTCCGTAAAGTTGTCGACATTTCTCGGAAGGGTGTGGTCAGAAAATACTTTTGGCATAACACACGCGCAGATTTGGCTATGTTCCCAATTAAATAATTGCAGACAGTCTGATACACATACTACTAAAGGGTTACACTTTTAATTGAGATGTGCTAGTTAAAATGTATACACATAGTTAGTCTAAATCTGTCTTATTATACCGCTAATGATTGTGGAGGTCTGTTTTTATTTAATACCAGCAAGTACCCGACATGCGTTGCAATGCCACTCAATAAAAGAAAGTGTTCGTGTTTTAAGTGCTTTTGAATACACAATAAAATATAGGGTGATTAAAAAACTCACTGCTTCCCCAGATCACTGAGAATTGCTTTGATTTAAAGCAAGTCCCATTGTAACGTATTGGCAGCCCACCGCTGGCTGTATTTATTCAGAAACCTTTTCGGGCGTCCACACAACACCTCACCAAAGTTTTATCGTAGTTGGATGAACAGTATAGGAACGCATACGGGACAAACAAACATTTATTTTTATATAAATAGAAGAGAAAAAGCAATAAATAAGCTTCTAAGGCAACGACATCTGTGACTGAAAATATGTGATATACACAAATACTTGTCTAATTTAAAGGAAACGTCCACTTAGTGAAATTGGTAAACGGTGAATGGGGTGAGACTAGGGTATCCAATCCCGTACCCCTTTTGTGATCCCGGGATTTCGGGATTGACCATTTTTCCAATCCCAGATTGAGCATTCAACATAAAATCGTGTATAAATTGGGAGTCGGTATTGAGAAAATTTTTGCTTGACAATTTTGAAATCTTGGGATTTTTCAAACAAAATCTCAGGAATTTAGAGATTTCCCAAAATAAAGAGCACGAGAGCTTTTTTATGTTAGCTCTTTCAAGTTTAATTTTCTCAATCTCGAATCCCGGGAATTTACTGTTTTGGGATCCGGGATCGGATACCCTGGTGGCCTAAAAAGTGAGGTATTCGTTTCAATAATATAATCTGTATCAACCTACGCCAAAAGAAGAAAAACAAAGACACAGTGCACTTTGGAACTAAGGTATCGATATGAAGAATACTTTATGTCAAGCATGCCCAAACCTTGGCTCGCGGACCACATATGGCCCTATTAAAGGTTTCATGTGGCCTTTTCGATGTTTTAAAATTTCTGTACATTTTGAATTTTGTTATTGGTAAAATACATTTTAAAAATATTATTACTAAATTTGCAATGATTTTTGCTGAAAAAAATAATTCTACCCACTCTTCCGATCATTCAATAACTGGGCGTAGCGAAAGCGAATTGCTTACCACTAGTCCTGTCTTAGCCTTATCCTTCTATCCCAACTACTTCCTTCAAAAAAGAGAGGTTAAGCGACAGAGTAACAAACAGTTGTCGTAGAAAATGGTAAGGTGTTTGTTTAAAATAAAATATTTATGTGTGGCTAATCAGAGTCAAACATTATTTTATTTGGCCCACCAAGTGATTTCAGTTGGGCATCTTTGCTTTAGGTAAACGTGTCTTATACGGCTGAGCTTTTGTAGAAAGTTACTAGTATTATCAAGTGCCACCATTTTTATACTATAATAGTAATATTACAAAGTAGATACTGTAGCCAAATAGTTGACGATACACCTTTGCATATTTTTTTTCTAAATAAGCTACGTCAAAGAATAATTTACCCATTTCTTTTTACCCAATGACATTTTGGTAACATATTGCTCATTTCCTGAGAAAGCAGCTTTTGAAATATTTCATTTAGCGGCATTTTATACGTCGTTGCATGCTTTTATTAGTACTAGCGAAGCAGCAAAAATTTTAAGGTCTTTTAACAGAGTGAAATGAAATATTATGAAAAGTATTTTGATTAAAAAATGGAGTTCGCCTCGGCAAACTCGTTTATTGCTGTGAAACGCTTTCAAAGAAATTTTGTTGTATTTTTGCCGCGTCATTATGTTTCTTTATGAAATAATTAACATTTCACTTGTATGTATAATTAATTTTATTCTTTGTTATTTAATTATGTTTATGAATATGCATAATGCTACATTTTATGTATTTCACGAATCGAAATTATTTTTTCATGTTGTTAAATGTTACATTTTAACAGCAGTTTTGGAGTTATACACAAAGAAAGGGATTATATTTTGTTTAAGTCGCTTACAAAATATTAGTGTCATTCCATTGAGCAATTTCAATGGCATTAATATAAAGACAACATACGACAATCTTCTTATTTTTTTGTAGTTAAATATGTAGTGCAAGATGAATATAATATCATATATCAACTGTGAAAAGTTAAAAAGACTAAACACACACATGACAAACTTTACAGAAGGTAAAAAAACGTTTTTTCAATAACTTTTGGTCAATTGTAAAATGAGGCTATAATTTTCAAGCTCGGCTCATTTCGAAACATGAACCATAAATGTTATTTAGTAGATAAAAATATTTTTATACTTTGCAGTACATTGTTTTTTTAAATGACATTCAAGTTTTATTTTTTAACCATTTTGGAATGAGCCGTGTTTGCAAATAATACCCTCATATATGAAATATATACAACTTTGCAGTGCACAATAATTAATAAACTGGTGTTTTATTGACTCAATATAATATTTAATTAATAATTTGTTTGAGGAAATATTTTTCAAGAACTTTTTCCTGGTCGGAATTTTTATAGGCTCTTCTTTTTTTATTCTTTATAGCTAAATTAAGAATTTCCCTTTATTTACGTTATCTACAGTGTTTTTAAAACAGATTATTTTCAATAATCACAACGTTTACAACTTGATACAACTGAATGAGACAAAATGAGATTACGCAAATAATATCTGAAACGTTAAAATTTTCTGTTTCTTTTCCTCGAGCCGCAATAGGGCAGTCTTTTTCATTTAAGATAATGGATACTAGTGTAACGAATATAAGTAATTCTGACAATAGATCTAACATTTACGTATCATAATAATATGCGCTACGCAAAAACAATGCCAACCCCAGCGGCACGTACTCGAAAGGCTGTCGCCCGAAAACCGCAGCGGGTGGCCAAAAACCCCAAGTGCTGCTGTATCAATTACCCGAAACTTCGCGACAACTTCTGGGGTCAGTAATGCCCGCAGAGTCCTTGTGGCTTCGTACGAGACGCCTACCGGACAGCGTCTAAGCACCGCTTTGGGCTCAATTAGACCCTAATTTCAATTTTAATCGCAGACGTTATTATGCCGGGCACATGTGGGAGGGGGCGGTTGCTGACTTTTTTTTTCTTGGATCAAAATTGCAAAACTGTACGAAAACAACCGGTTGTGTTTTTGAGTGGAATTGATGGAATGTTTTAACATTGAGATTTTATTTTCAAGACGTATTTAGGAGGATTAAGGACGATTGAGCCCCCGACAGAGGAAGTGAGACAAGTGGCGTTTAAAGAAATTGAGATGGATACGATATATGTCATAAATTTTATTCTAAGAAAAAAATCATTTCGGTAAAAACACATTGCTACAGTGGAGTCTCTCTGAAATAGAAATATACAACCCACTGCAATACAAAGTAAAGACATGATTGTACTTAAAGTCCAATAATAAAGTGTAACCATTTTAATCCACTCCTAGCTTAATATTTTTAGTAATAACAAATTTACGTTTGTAAGTGTTTAAGAAAATTGTTTTCAATAATTTACAAGGAGAGTGCAATGGTCTACAGCAGTGATCCCAGACTTTCAGCATCTGTACACCCCTTCTATATTTTTTGTACACGGAGTACTTCTCATCAAAATAATTGCATGTACGTTAACAAATATCAAAATAAATAAGCAGCTTGCTGCACCAGGTGCAGCCAAAGCCCGGTGCAGCGCATACCCCCACCAAACTCCTCCAGTCTCCCAGGAGGCACGCGTACCACACTTTGGGAAACACTGATCTACAGCGACAACTATAATTAAGACAATTTTTGAAGTGACTTTACAAACAGTCGTGTTATTATTAAAATTTTACTTAATGGGATTTTAAAACATCCCAGTTGAGTTAAGCATTCCTTATTATTCTATTCCGATATTATTTTTAATTTGGAGCATATGGCATCCTAATGGAGAAATCACGCGAGAAGTTTTTCTTCGAGAATTGTTTGTTAGTCAGTTACTCAACTTCGTGCATGAATTCAAAGAATGTAGGAATAAAAGGATAGAACTAGCACAGAACTAGTGGTTAGCTAACAACTTAAGCTACGCTTGTTTTTAGGATACAATGGGCGGGAGGGAATCCAAGACATCGAATACATCCAAAAATCAATCTATAAAAACTGTCCGTACTGAGATTCAAACTCGCGACCTCCGTGTTTTAAGTCATCGACGTCGACATGCGACAACGCAGTCAGCCAACGTTGACAAAATCGAATGCATGAATATTTAGATAAACAATTTATTTTTTATCATTTCACGCACACTTAATTTAAAATCTTAAATAGTACCTTTTAAAAAAAAATGGTTATTTTGATTTTTATTATTTTTAAGCATTCCATTGACACTACATTCTTCAATAATAAAAAAACGTATACAAACAAATAGACAACCAAATTCTGTATCTTCATACAGTGGTTCGAAATACAATCCTACGAATATTGAGTACTTCATTAAATACAGAAAACCTTCAGTTTTCCGAATGAAAAATGAATCCCTAACGATTTTATAAACCTACTCGAATCGAAGACGTTGAAACGACCGTAATATATTTCAATCTTATTTAAAATTCTTCACTTCCATAATTGATGACTGCTTAATATTCCAACAAATTAAACTATCATTTATTTCAACCGCGCCCGTTTAGCCTCTTCTAAAAAGATAGGGTAAAGATAGAAGAGTTGGTCGAGGAAACGAGTTGTAATTAGCTTATCGCAGCCCTCTCTTTGTCCTGTTTTAAGTATTAAAAAACAGAGAAAAATTTCACTGCCATCTATGCCTTTCAACGCAAATCAATAAAATGGATAAAAGTAATTCATGAATGTCTTCATCAAAGGATAAAGTTTTTCACGATGTTACAGAGAAACGGTTCATTTTATATTACTCTATAGTATTAATACATTTCTTTTTAATCCATGTGAATATGGCATATAGAAGTTTTTCTACGAGAACTGTTCACTCAACCTCCCCTTTTTAAAGAGGAAGTACTAATTGTATATTGTAATTAGATCCAGTCAAATTTAACATTGTATAATGGCAATATTACCAATAGTTTGTTACACTCTTAATAATTTTACTTATAGTATACTTTAGTATATTAAATATATAATAATTTTATCATTGAATCACACACTCATAACGCTGAATCCACATATTTGGTTTATTTATTAATGGGGAATATTAATTAATTATATTTTTCTTCAACAACACAATTAACACTCTTTTATTGTTAACATTTATATTACTTTTCTTTGAGGGCATTGTCCGTATTCTTTAGTAGACATAAGCCGAACGTAACGCTAAGCTGTATTTAAAATTTTGCTGTAATTAGTCTGTTTGCTTTCTAATTAACGTTTTTTTCTTTGTAATTAGTATTTGCGCCTTCTTATCCGTTTAAATACAGAACAAAATACCAGCTTTTGTGAAGCTCTCACTAGAATTTTATAGAAAACAACAATTATTTGGGGTTCATTCTTAATTTTATTATATTATGTGTTCGATATAAAATAAAGTGTTAAAAATTATTGTATATTATGTTATAATATAATTATATGTTTTTTTAGTCTGATAACTCTACATGGTTTAGTTTTTTTTATTCGTATATTCTGTAACTGTGAGATTTATAATTGGATGTGCCACCGTTCAATTAAACCCGGCGTTTAATTGAGGTTTTCAACACCATTTCAAAGAGCGGAAAATATCAAATACCCTTATCTAAGATTTCAAATTTCAATAGAAAAAATCTAAATTTAAAGTTGAATTTGCTGGGACATCAACCCAGACTGTAATATTTTCAAAAATAAAGGTCTTCTTGCCAACTTGAAGTCAACAAATAAGTTTTCTTGACCATAAGCTATTTTTTTATTTTTAATAAAACTGATTTCAACTCACTTTTTAGGATTTGATATGAAAAATATGAAAGAAAATGTTAGATAATAGCTTGATTTTTTTTAAATTATTTTGTTTTTTATTTAAAACATGCATCGGTTATTAAAAATAATCTTTCTAATTGAAGAGATAAGATATTTAACCAAAGCAAATGCAAAACTGATTTTTGTCGTACCCTATTCAAATTTGACTACAAAAAACAGGAATCATTCCGTATTTTATAAGATTATAATTTAAATGACTAATCTGAAGAGAGAATATCAACAAAATGGATCTTCGGCCACAGTGTTTAAACTTACCTATACGAATCTATGCAAATATAAAAGCTCTACTCGGTAGGGTTCAAAATTTAAAAGCATAGCTTTTATTACACTAGAGCCACTTTGGAATCGAGTAATCTTTTCGTGAATAAGCTTTCTGAATATCCACGCCTGAGTTGTAATATTAAATTATGCTGTAAGCCTGGAATTATAAGAGAAGGGAGAGCTTTTTACGTCAGGGTAAAAGTTCGCAAAAAAAAATTTGGCGAAGTGTTATCAATATAAATATGGTTTATTATCTGTACAATATTTTCTCCTTCTTCATAATATACGAAGAAGCGGTTGGCGGATTAAAGGATGTTTTTGTTGTCGAATGATCTTTTATTCTTTTATTCTAGAGCGTAAAAGAAATATAAAAGAGATTTACAATATTAAATATTTGTAAGCGGAATTCTTAAGTCTTGAATTATTTACTTTTTTCTGTGATACTTTTTCAAAATCTACTTTTTTGTTTTGGTTTGTGGACAGATTAAAGAATTATACAAATTTTATCATTGTATATTCGTGGAATAAAATTTGCTTCTGATTAGCTATCTGCACTGTTGAGATTTTATTTCCGTTATATTTAAATATTTTGTTAATCATTTGTAAGAAACTGTTGATTTTATTTTCAATTATTTTAGTAAACTTTTGACAGCTAATTCTTGCGATAAAAAGCTTTTAAACGTTATTTCATTTAAAACACAAGTAACATTTCATTATAATTAAAATTTCCATCCATTTTAAAGTGTTTTTTTATGTGTATGCTTATTTTATGTACACAAACTCATGCAACTTATTCAATCTTACATAAATAAATTTCACAAAGAAATTTTTAAGATTAAAATCACAGTAATAAAATTAATAACAATAAACAACAACAAAACTTTTTCCGGATAAAGCAAGGAAGTAAACTTTTTCAAATTCGACAGTCATGAGAATTCTCAAAGAACAATATCGAAACTAGGGTATCCAATCCCGGAGCCTTTTTCCAATCCCGGGATTTCGGGATTGAGATAAATTTACCGAGGAATTTGAAATCTCCGATTTGGTATACTTTTTCCTAGGATTCTCACGAAGCCTCGTTTTTTTTTTTTTAGCTCACCGAGGAATTTGAAATCCTCGATTTGGTATACTTTTTCCCCGAATTCTCACGAAACCTCGTTTTTTTTTTTTTTAGCTCACCGAAGAATTCGAAATCCTCTATTTGGTATACTTTTCCCCGAATTCTCACGAAACCTCGTTTTTTTTTTTTTTAGCTCACCGGGGAAATTGCAATCGACAATTTGCCAATTTCATCTCACTTTTCGAGATTTACTCAAAATTTCTCAATCCCGAAATCCCGGGATCGCGACCATGTCAATCCCGGGATTTCGGGATCAGAAAATTGAACGGGATCCCGGGATTGGATGCCCTAATCGAAACCATATAAATCCTTACAAGCAACAGTATAAAATTAAAATGAATTATAAACGTTAGTTAATAAATTGGGTATAATAACGGCGATAAAGAAAAAATAATTTGATCTTAAATTTGAATCGTTCAAATTATGTACACTCCCACAGATTTTGTCACTAACGACCCGGGTTTCGCCTTTCGGCATCTTCAGGCGTTCAAGTGCACAGATGAACTTGAACTGACGCTTAGTAAATGAATGTTCCGTGTTTATATAATATTAAACCACAAATTTTGACTAACAACACGAAGCTTTAACATTAATTTACTATAGAGTTCAGCCAATCTTGCTGTACTAGCACTATTGATATAATTTCAGATTTCGACTGAAGGTGCTTGGTGGAATTTCATTTTCATTTCTATAGTTAATTATAATCATGAAAAATATGATTGTTTAAAAGCAAATTGTTTTCAAATGAATAAAAATTGACATTTTTTTGCAGAAGCTAAACAAGGAAGGCATCCTAATTATGTTTACATCCCGTTGAAAGTGTTTCGTAAGAATTTTTTCATAAGAACAATTAAAGTATTTCATAAGGGAAAGTAAAAATACTGCTAATTGTATTATGCAAAGTCGTGTCTTTTGTTTGTAAAATTTTACTGTGACACAAAATTGTATTTCAACATTTCAGACAATTTTTCGTTTTTTGTTTATTATTAATTGACTGAGAAATCTAGGTGTGTTTATTCACAAAAAAGTGACAAATAAACAAGTTAAAGACACATCGTGAGTACAATACTGTAGCATTAAAAGACACCGGACTATCTGACTGTCGGACTAGTGAAATATGGACAGACTCCTGGGGACAAGAGTTCTGAGTTTGACGCCGGTCGGACCCTAATTAGAGCATCCGATACAAAAACGTTTCGCGTCGGCCCTCACAAATAATAGGACAGGGCCCTTATCTCCTCCGGGTCCCAAGGGCCGACTCGTCAAGTACAAGGCTGTTAGGAGAGAAAGCTATTTTGTTTTAGCCCAAAACTAGCAACTATTGGGCCAAGAAAGCTTTTGTATACTGTTTTACTTGGTTAATAAAATTAACAATAAAAAACGACGGCTTTGTAAAGTAAACAGAAGCATTTCAATTGAATTATTTGTGAAAGTTTCTGCAAATGAGAGTGATTTTCATTTTTATAATAATCTAAAAAAATAATGTTTTTTGTACTTTATGCGTAACCAAACCGCCTATCCGATTGCAATAAAAATTTGACGAACTTTTTGCTTGCACTTTCTGGAAGGTTATAGGCATAGTAAAATTAACTTACAGTAGGTCTTATATATAAAAATCAATGTTTGTATGTCTGCCATACAGTTCATTTTGACAACGTATGCTTGGACTTGCGCGAAGGTTATGGTACAATTAACTTACAGTAAGTGGCGCGTGTGTCGTACAGACAGAAAAAGAAAATACACTTTAATAAACAAAATTAAATAACTTTCTTTCTTTGAGTGGCATTGTAACGCTTGCCGGGAACCGGCTAGTTATAAATAATAGTTTGTTAAGATTAATTATAATACTATTTGATTTTGTAAATGGTGAACTCTAAATCTTCATACAAAACATATAATCCTGATTCCGGCTCACTACATAATACTAAAAAATAGCTTATATTCCAAAAACGCCATGAAACTCTTGCCCTAGCATAAAAAGACAATCGTGCAGCTAGTTACCCTAATAAATTTTTACCACTGTGATCCTCCCTTATAGATATAATACACTTCCCGCTACCCTTATTATATCCACAGTGACCCAACTTACAGATTAATCCAGTAGCAAAGTTAATTTTACAATTGAAACTTTGGTTGACTTGTGAATGTTAGATTCAAAGGCTTAGGAAATCGGATATTATATTACAAATCTAGGGCAGATATAGGATAGTCGCTTTCGTACATACCTTTACTGTGGTCCAAAGCAGGAAATAATAATTATATTATACGTTTTGTATTACTATTCTGCGTCGCCGAAAACATTAACGGATTTGAATCAAACCTTAATCGTTCACGTCTAATGTATTATGATCAAACGAACAGCTAGAAATAGATGCTTTATAATTATTTAATGCCAAACATTATAGTATTCTAATATACGGTTTTGCTTTTTCTATTTTTCATTTTTACTATTTTTATTTACGCTTGGTATTGCAATAATTAATTCATGCGTTTCACGATGGAAATAAAGATATTTGTTTATACAAAATGTAATAATGATATAAGAGATTGAAACAAATAAAAAATGTAAGTTTATCAAAAAAAAATGTCATATTCTTAAAATATTGACGATGAAATAACAAAATTTACACTGACCATTTTCATTAAGCCAACGAGGAAAAATGTTCAATTTTACGCGACATCTTCTCTACGTCCACATAATAATGCCCAATTCAGGACCTCAATTTCAAAACCTACCTAAATACCATTTTTTATTTTTTCAAATTTTGATGACAACTTGTTCTCTATTTCAATATTTACACAATCATAAAAATTGCGATTTAAAAACCTCTCTAAATACAGAGAGAATGCATTTTCAAAAACGTGTTTAGTCATAAAATCTACTCAAATCCAAAAAGCTCACAGCAGTTTTTTGCACATTGACAACAATTTTGGTTTTCGGAGTTAAGTAGGTTTTGAATTTAAGGCGCTCAATTGTATGTAGATTTTTTTTTCTGTATTTTAATATATTCATTCAAAGACATCTCTCTTAGTCTTAAGAAGTCCATGTAAAACTTTACAATGCATTTGAAGAAATCTCAGTCAAATATTTTTAAAGGCTTGCGAGCTTGTGAGTGATTGTGAACTAACGTTTTTTACCAAAACTCAGAAACATTACCGTCGTTGTTTATCTATCTATTGTATTACAGTATTGTGATTTCTTAATATGATTTAAAATATCAAATTATAAGAAGTTATTAAATGTATATTTATTGTTTTTTTTATATTAGAAGCGATAGAAATAATTTGCTGTTCATTCATGCAGCGATTGATTGTCACTAATAGATTTAAATAAAAAAACCTTTTTTGCCGAACAAAGTCAGTCCTAAATTGAAAAACAAGTTATATAATATATGTACGCTCTAAAAGAGTACTAGAGGGGAATAATAGTGCGATAAAATTTAAAACATGTTTTTTTTTTTCACAACTAAACGTATAAAAGAACACATTAAATCTTTTTATAAAAGTTTATTTTATATTTTAAAGATAAAACTTAAAAATATATATACATTGATACACCCTGGGGACAAAGTCAACAAGCAATAATGTACGACTCCATTTTCTATTATGTTCGTAGATATTTTTTTCTGTTTACTGTGCAATAATAATAAATGATACCATTAATCCGTCTGGCCGGCAGGATTTCCTCTATTGTTTACGATTTTATTTTAAAGCAAATATTTATGAATATTTTTTAAATGGCAAAAAAGTTTATTTTTTTCCGTGCAAACTTTAATTAAGCAGAACTGTGATATAATTGAAATTTAAATCCGTAGTTTTTTTTTTATTATTTTTCATTTAAATGGCAAGACTTTAATAAATATTTTAATGGAATAAATGAAACAAAACGGGAAAATACTATTTACACATTAAACTACATCCATTATTAAAAATTTCGATGGCCTAGTTCCATAGAAGTCATAGAACGATAAGTCAAAAATTGGATGTTTCGAGTTATATTACGCATTATATCCGAAAACCTCTCTTCTATATCTCCAAAAAAGAACAAGAAATAATCTTAAGTTCTCTCGGTAGGCAGACTTGTGCAAATAGATATTAAGAAAGAGAAACAATCTTCACACGGTTTCATACATGTAAATACAATTCGAAATATCATTTTATAGTTTTTTCAATGTTTCAATAAATTTTAATTTAATTAAGATAAATGACTAAATTATTTATTAATAATTAATAATTATCACTTTTTTGACAATTGAGTTTGAATGTGTCACAATTTTGTTCAGCCAAATCTCAAAACTACAACAATTTCTAGTTGTAGCACTGTGGAACTAAACCATCGAATTATGTAGACATGTAAAAAATCCTTATTTGTGGTTAGTTTATATTTTGGCACCAAATGATTACTTTGGGTGTTCTCAGTTATGACGGCTTATATTGGTTGTGTCAAAATCAGATAGATCATTATACAGTAGAATATGCAATATTTTAATTATTCTCAACCAGGCGACGTTTTTTTACATTCAGCCTTAAAAGAAAAAAAAATCTTGTAGAGAAAAAAAACTCTTGTTAAGATGCCTGCATTACTAGGTTACATGCGTGGCATTTAAATATGTATTTATTATATGACACAAATTATCTCTCACAATTTTAATAAATATATTTATGTGTGCATATTACTGCCGCCTGTGTGGTCGAGTGGTCAACGTCGTTGGCTACCGCTACGGAGGTCACGAGTTCGAATCCCAGTACGGGCAGTTTTATAAATTGACTTTTCAATCGATTTATGAATTTTTGTTCAAAGGCATGGATGTATGTGATGTCTTAAATTCCCCCCTCCCACCCATCCTATCCTATGAACGGGGCGTATCGAGAGCGATTAGCTAACCACTAGTCCTGTCCTAGCCCTTTCCTTCTATTCCTACTATCTTCCTTCCTAACACTTCTGTTGAGATAAACTCTATTAGGAGTCCATATGCTCCACATTGGGAGCGGACATGGTAAAAAAAAAATAATCTTAAACTTTGTTCCAGGTTTGTTTGTTTTTTTTTGTTTCCTAGAAAATGTGTAAATTGAGCAAATGGGAGCTTTGGCTCGATTGATAAGTCACTAACGATAACAAGTAGCGGCTGTCTTGGGTGACACTTCAGGACCTATACCGTTTCCACGTCTAGTCTAAACGACGTATTCTCGGTGATCAGAGGCGCAGAACAGTCCCGTCGGCAGGATCACATGAATAATGGCGCCGCGGAAGCGCCAGGCCAATTATTCATCCGATTACACCGACGATTATGTCTATTTGTCATCGCTATTGCGCCGCCGCTTTGCCACCCCTGCTGCCCGTCCCACGTCGCTGTGAATTATTCCTCCCTGCAACACCTGCGACGGCACCCCTCCCCGATGGGTTTAAATTAACTAGGAAGTTCAAAATTGATGTAAATACTATGATAATATTTTGAAAGTTATTATTATTCGATTAACTGCGAAATATCTTGATAACTTAGACTCGGATTAACAGCTCGATTACAAAATCAACTTTCTTCTTACATACATAGATGTCATCATTCCACTGCAAAGAATATTCTTTGCAGTGGAATGAAAATGAAAAAAATGAAAAAAAAAAAATAACGTTAATAAAAACACAATATTCCTTTGTACTTTATTCCACTTTATTTAATAAGTCTGGACTGGTTTCACTCATTGCGACCATTGTCAACTGATAATAAATATAATTTAAAAATGCTGTTTATACAAAAATAATATAAAGGAAAAAGTATTTAAAATTATTTTTAAAAAAATATTAACTATGGCTAATTTACCTTGAAAAATCCCATATTGCTTTTTGTTTTTCAAAACACTAAAGCCATAGCTAATAAATTTAATGTAATGTAATTAATAATAAATATCAGTTCAATTTATCCTAATTAATGTTTTAAAAAACCCCAGATTGCTTATCGTTCTTTGAAATACTAGAATCACAGTTAATAAGTGTAATATTATAATTGTAATTTAAATTAGGATGTTAGAGTAAATAACATGATGCATTGTGTATCTCTTCGAAACCAGTATATATAGCTGAGCAAAATGTAAGTTTAAGCATAGTTCTGGAGATGGCGAAAGCCAAAATAGCCATCAACTCATAAATTTAAAAAAACTGTAGAACTAAAATTTTTACCCTATTACATTTGGTTTGATTAAATTTGTATTCTTATTTTTCCTACCCTCTGTTATCTGATTATATTTTACTATCTGACCCAAAACGCACATTCTTATTAAGATATTACTTTTTCATGTAGTGATACAGACAACTTACTAGTATCATGTAGCCAATTATTTATATAATAGACTTGTGAAAGTTTTTGACAAGGTAAATTGTGTTATTTTATACCTTCGTGCATTATTAACTGAAAATTAAAAGTTTTTGGCTGGGAGTCCGAAATGTTTACCATCATTCACTTTTCTAAAAAATCAAGCATTTCAACAGTGTCTCAGTTGCAGTCTTTCAATTAACCTTAATGCAATCTTTTAATTAACCTTCTACTATATATGGTCGATAGGTCGCCAGTGACAACCAAAGAGTGGCCTTTAATAATGAAAATGAATAAAAATAATAAAACATTTTTAGTACTATTTCCACCTAAAATTTATTGGATCAGGACCGTTTTCGCTCATTGCGAGCATTATCAACTGATAAGAAAAATATATAAACAGTGCTATTTATACTAATTTAAATTGAAATAAATTATACGATCAATAATTAATAAATTAAATGATAAAAACCAGTATAAGCCTGAACTTTTATATCTACTGTGGAAAGGAAAAAGGACGTAACCCACACAAAGCAAATTTTACAGGAGGCATAAAAAACGTGTTTTGATGATTTTGAACCATATGCAAATTATGAAATATACACAACCTTGAAGTGCATGAAGATTTCTAATCTGGTGTTTATTTGACATAATCTAATATTTGTTAAAGAAATTGTCTAGGAAAAACCTTTTTTTTCAGTCTTTTCTCTTGGTTTTAATATTCACAAGCTCATCTTTTTTCAAACTTAAAAGCCAAATTTCGATACTAATTCGGCATTTGTAGCTTACATCCTTTTGATAGAACGTATATCATGTTTGATACATTGTGATTATCGAAAAAAAGCTGTTTTGAAAAAACTTAGGATTACGTTTTTTTCCTTTCCACAGTCGATATGCTGAATAAACCTTATTTCAGCCATTATGCACTTTTTTAATGATTTGGCATGTGAAAACATCTTTATCAAGACGTAAAAACGACGTATTTATACGCTATTAAAAGTTTGTGTTTCTTTCGCCAGCGCAGTACATTTACGTCTGCATAATTCACTTCTGTCGTAAAACTTCGAAACTTCCCCGTCAGAGGTTCGTTTAGTTTCATTGCCGTAAAAAATACGACAAACAATAATATTGTACCACCTCAATACGAATTGAAATAATATGTTCATGAAAACCGAATGCGTTCAAAGTAATTTCATGAAAACTCAACTGTAAAAATACACCCATAAAATTAAATTAGATTCATTGTAGCAAAACATGAGTTGAATTTATTCTTACAAAGTAAACATTTTCTTAAAAAGAATTATTTCTTTCTTTATTCAATGTTTTCTTATACTATATGAGGCTTAACAAGTGAAATGAGCCAAGTAGCAAATTATATCGTCATAAAACCCACGCAGTCCAAGAAAGTCTCACTATTATTTTGACCCTTGTCCGATAGCAATGTGTGACATTTCTTTTAATCCATGCCAACTCCCAATGTGGAGCATATGAAACATTTTTAAACGTTTTCAATCACATTTGGCATTATTTAATGTGTTCTGTCACTGTGGCGTTATTCAAAAAATGTGACTTCTTATTTTGACAAAAAACACCAAAATTATTGAATAAAAAAACAATTTGAATTTGTCAGTATGTTAATTACAATACTCCTTATGGAGGTATATCAACAGAGTTTTTCTACGACAACTGCTTGTTAATCAGTTGCACAATCCTTTTTTTCCAAAAATAGTAGGGAAAGAAAAGATAGAGCTTGGACATGACTAGTAGTTGACTAATCATTCTCGCTACAATCCATTGTTGTTTAAGGATTGGAATGGTGAAAGAGGGCGGGAGAGATTTAAACATCGCAAATATTCACGAATACGAACATAATTCGACTAAAAATATGATGTTCGTACTGGGATTCGAACCCACAAGGTGCAGCACGGAAGTGAGAGGTTTTGTAAGAAACGATTCTTTGATAAACCTGATGACTAGTATTTAGGCTAAACGTTTTTGATATATCCCGTTTTTTAGGCAACAAATGAATAAGGAGAGAATTTTAGAACATCTAAGACGAAAATAAATCTATAATCTATTCTGCAATTGGTACTCGTTTGGTAGGCTCCTCTTATCCTTCGAAAGATGCACGGAATCCACTTCTGAACTAGCTGCATCAAAGGAGGCTTAGGCCAAAGACAAGAACCTCTTGAGAAAAGAAATTTTATTTTCTTTTTCCATGAGAAGTGGCATGGCCCAATTGATATTTTAGGGAAAAAAATGGGCTCACGTTAGAGTATTATATAATACATGTCTTAAAGTGTGGTAAAAAAGAATGAGTTTAGTTAATACATACTGAAATAGTGTTTTTTCTCTAAATTAATAATATTATTGTATTCAAAAGCCAAAAAGAAAAGTTTCACCAATTTGCTAATTGGCTCATTTCGCTTGTATAATATAAGAAAAAATTGAATAAAATTAGGAATAATTATTTTTTATGTGTTTACATTGTAAAAAGAAATTCAACTAAATATGTGATCCCTTCAAATATAAAAAGATCTCCCTACTGTACTTGATAGCTGTCACTATCATATAAATTTTAGCATTGCTCTTTATCTAAATCATGCATATCTTGAACGAACTATTTTTATTATTATTTATAATAACTATTATTAATGAACCACTTTGTCAATATTAACGTCGCAAAGTACCTGTGTACAGAAGCGAATTAGAGCAGTGATGAAATGCTAAAGCATAAATTCAACCATACATCAGATTATGTCAGGTTTATAACCGATTGGTACAACTAAGGTTGTTCTGTAAACTAATATACAATACAAGCGCACGTGAGCCAGTTGTTAACTTAGATCAGTGGTCTCCAAACTTAGCAAGCGTGGAAGCCACTTTCTGAATTTTATAGTTATTCACCGCAAACCATATAAACGCTTAAAATTTGAAAAAAAAATATTTGAATCTTATTCAAGATCAATTGAAAATGGTTTAAAGTGTTGAATAACATTATGAGATTTTAAAATTAATAACAAAAGTGTGAAGAGCTCAGCCAGAAAAGATGATTCTACATCTAAATTTTAGAAAAATTATTAAGTGTTTTATGTATTTTCAAAAATTTGTGTAATTGATATAATATAGTTTAATACGATTTCCAAGAAAATTATTTTGTAGTCAATCATTCCATATTCTATATTTCAATAAACTTTATCTGTAAAAAATCAAATAGGTAGCCATTGGCGTGCTTAAACAGTGACCAGAATGCAGTAACATATTTATTTTAATATAAAATTTTATTAATCGTTAACAAAATTAAATACAATGATATAATCATAAACTTTTTTAGTTTTTTTTATTTGAGAAAATTAAATGTTTAAATAGTAACTGCCAAATAGAGAATTATTAAAAAAAAAAAAAGTTAATTCAATTGTTAATGTTAATTTTTTAACATTAAATAAAATTAATTAAACGTAAATAGTTAGTTTTGGTTGGGATGTGAATATTTATTGAAAAAAAAATAGGAGATGACTGCTAGCGGTTATTTGTTAATTTTTTTTACAGATAAATTTTATTTGAATATAGCTCAATTGATTTAATCTTCAAAATATACCTAAAAAAACATAAAATTGATAAATTATGAAGAGTCCTCAAAGTAAAGATGTTTCTCGAAGCAGTAAAACATGTGACACAATTAGTAAAACAAAAAAAATATTTGTCAATTTAAAATGTATTTTTTTATTTCATACCAGAAAGTCTTTCAGAATACAATGAAATATTGTACGCAATTGGAACCGCATTGTGAAAATCTATACTTTCAGATACCTTGTATCAAAAGTGAATAAACAAACTATTAACTCCAATTCAGTGCTGCAAGTGTAACGGAAGGTCTCGTTAGCTCATTTGTCCCTTATTAGGAAAGGGCTTGACCGGGAAGGGACCCAACATCTTATGGTCGACCTCTTGGGTCCCAATTTGGCTACATCCATGCTTGACCTGACTTGCTGTGCTCGGTGACCCGTCATTTTATGGGGGAGTCCGTCTTTGATTGTATTTACATTCGTTGTATTTGGAGTTAGCAAGTGTTATTGTTTCCTCTTAGTAATATAAACAACGGACTTTTATTTTGAAATCTTTTGATTAGAAATGTGAAATATTGAAAATAAAAAATATTGATATACGTTGAACTTCGTTTATCATATCCTGATTTTCGATATAAATATGGGATTTATTTTTTATAATACATACATGTTCACTCCCAATGTGAAACATACAACTTCTTAATAGAGGTATCTTAAAAGAAGTTTGTTCACGAGAACTGTTTGTTACTCAGTCGTTTAACCTCTCTTACTCAACGAGAGTAGTAGGGATAAAAGGGTAAGGCCAGAGCAGGACTAATCGCTCTCGCTACGCCCAGTTATTAAATGATCGGAAAGGATGAAAGGGAATTGTTAGACGTCACAAACACCCATGTCTTCGAACAGAAATCGGTAAATCCATAAAAAAAATGCTGTTCGTTCTGAGACTCGAACCCGTGACATTTTTTTTCTAGAATACCACATGGCTCACTTCACCTCTAATGGGCGCAATTATTAACGCTAGCAATAATTTCGGAGGTAATTCTAATCTGGGATTTCTTACAATATTATTTATACGTCACTTTATATAAAAATAACTGTAATTATATATTTCTTATCAATTGATAAGATAAGGTTCTTTTTTTTTGATCTATTAGTTGTTTTTCCACTGTTGAGGAAAACCCTTCATAATATTTGTTGATAAATTTAGAATTTTTGCAAAAAAAGTTTTTTTATTTTTTATATAATGGCCCTTCCTCTAAGAATTGACAGTGAACATCTTAAAAATAAAATTTCTCAAAATATTGCAACAATAAATAATGTCAACAAAAGTGTGACATCAAATATTCTCGTCGCCTCTCTATCGTCAAATTGATTAATTACACGAACGCCTGGGATTCCCCCCGAAAATTCACCTGGTGTAAGCAAGCAGGCGGGGAAGTCCTGCATGCATAGTTGGTAGAACTGCTGCGCCGCCCTTCGCAGGCTCTCATGTATCACGCCGCGGGAGCATCATAATTGTGACGGATCACCGCCAACTGGCAGACAGGCGCTGCTCTAAGGCTGAATCCACATCTGCAATAGCATAAAATCATTCAAAATCTGTCCGTATGCCTAGATGAAAAATCTGGTTTTTTTCTCCACAACTGTTAATGTCATGAAACCTATCGACTATGAAAATGAAGAAGGACGTAACCCACTGTTTATTCAAAACAGATTGTTTCGATAATCATTCACAATGTACACAACTTGATACACGTTATATCAAAAAAATATAAGCTCAAAATGCCGAATTAGTATCTTAATTTAGCCTTAAAGTTTGAAAAAAGAAGGGCCTGTGGAAATTGCGAACAGGAAAAAAGACTTAAAAAAAATATTTTTCAAAAGAAAAGCTTAAATTAATATCAGAGGTAAAGTCAATTGAAAACCAGTTTATTAGTCTCCATGGACTTTAAGGTTGTATATATTTCATAATTTCCTTATGGCCCAAAATCATCAAAAAACATTTTTGTGTCTCCTGTAAATTTTGTTATGTGTAGGTTACGTCTTTTTTTCTTTGCACAGTCGATATGGACTTCTTAATGATATTTAGTCGTACAAGTTATCTTTTTTTGTTGAAAATAACAATTGAAGAACGGAGCCAGAACAGGACCAGTAATTACTTTAGCACTCTTTCTACTGGCTATTACTGTATAAGATGGGCAGGAGAGAGTGTTAAATTCATACCTTTGAATGTAAATTCATAAACCGATATAAAACTCAATGTATCAGTGTACTGGGAAACAAAACCTTAACCACCCTAATCAGAGAATTTTTCAATACCCAGCTGCCCGCACTGTAGTCCGTAGAAATCCAAATATAAAAAATTGGTTGTCTGTAAAGTCGGTTTACGGACGATAGTTTAACGTGACAACGCCATAAGAAAACATTGATGAAA